>JASDQU010012523.1:173785-191384 GCA_032191745.1 Picea mariana
TATGGCTGGATTGTTCATTTTTATGTTTGATACAAAACTTCTTCTATAATTGTAATTACAGATAAGAAGATAGATTGATGAAATATTTATAAAATATGTTGGGGAAATCTTTTATATTTATTCATGACAATATTTTGCAATATTATATTGTAATTAGAAGATAAATCGATGGGATCCGTATGACACGTTTAGGAAATTCATTATGGTTATTCATGATAAGGTTTTGTGATATGAGACGTATGGACATGTACTATCCAAGTTCACTCTTAGGGACTTGATTTTGACATCTGCAGTAATGATTGATGAAGAACAAGACTAACCCCTCTCGCATGCCATTCTTAGGTTATGTTTATTTTCTGGTTCCTTTTCACTTTCAAGTTTATATTTTTTTGGTATAACCTATTGGCATGTTTTATGCCATTTTTCATTATGTTTTGTGTACTAGTTTTTTCTTTTTCTTTGAAGTGGATTATGTTTTATATACTGATTTTTTCTTTTTCTTTAAAGTGGATTCTTCTTGCACCCCCTGCTATTTGGCTATAAATGGTTCCCCCTTTTTTAAGCTATAAATGGTTCCCCTTTTATTTTAAGTCTTATTTATTTTTTATTTTTTAAATTATTATTATTTTTATATATTTTGGAATACAATTTGTAACACCTTCAAAACTATGAGTGAGAATGAGATCATTGGTACCTTGCTAACCCCATCAACAATTGGTTCAAGAAGAGCTTCAATCAACAATTGGCTCAAAGATAACAATTGGTTTGAATTTAAGGTGGAAGGATAACATTCTCTCGAACATTTGAGACAAAATCTTTAAATGTTAATTTTGTGTTTTCTTAAAATTAAGAAAGTCAACATAGCCATGAAATGATGAGTCAAGTGTTAGTGTGTGTTTGAGGGTGCTAACACATTCAAACAACATTTAAGGGCATTAACATAATCAAACAACATTTTTTTTTTATAGATTACAGATCTCAACTTATATATATATATATATATATATATATATATATATATATATATATATATAATTTGTTCACTATTTTTTTTTCCCGAGAAAAAAGTCGTAATTTTATTAAAAAGGTATAAAATTGCATCCGCAGATATATTTGCTATGAAAGTATAGTCAAAATATATATTGTCCTTACATTGTCCATCCATAACTGTATGTTCCTTCATATACAAAATAGTATTCAATAATTGTCAGTCTTGGTTTTGTGCCCCATGACCAACTAGTCATATACAATATGTACCAAAATCATGTTTTTACAACCGTTCTCTAATATTTCTGTCAAGCGTTCTAGTATAGTCGGCGTAGCTTTATATTTGACCTTCCTGAAATGGCCCGTTTTTTCAAAACTGCCAGTTGCTGTGTGCTCTGTAATATGCCAATTTCCATATTCTAGCTGCGCGGATTCTTTGGAAAGCTGATCAACCAATGAATTTCTTTCCCTGTAGATATGAGAGAGAGAGATAGTGTCAAAAGTAGAGATTATCCTTAATACTTTAGCAAGATATGGTCTAAGTCTAGCAATGTGACAAAAGTGTTCTTGATTCGCCCATTTGATGATAAGTAGGGAGTCCCCAAAGACTTGTAGAGTGGTGCATCCTTTTTCGGCTGCAAAAAGGAGTAGTAATTTTAAGGCCATGATTTCAGAAAAATTATTGGTGCCAGGCCCCAAGCTAGCCCTGAGGCAGTAATAATGTTGTTTGGACAGGTAAATACAACCCCCTCCCCCGAAAAATAATTGATCGCCTGAGGCTGCTCCATCGAAGTATGCCCAAGGTCGTCCTTTATCTATCTGTTCCACCTACGGTTGGCGTACTTTTTCCCGTCCCTGTCCAGCTCCCAAGTTGAGAGAGTCAAGGATACATAGGTAGTTTGCTGCCACCCGAGAAGACTGTGTTTCATCCTTGAAGATTGAGTTATTTCTGGCGATCCAAATCCCCTAGACAACAATGATGGGGAAGGGTTTTATAATTTTTGGAGTCCTTGTGGAAAGGCAATCGGTCAAGGCTTCTTCAAAAGATTCTCCGCGCCAGGGTCCAATGACCGTGTTTAAGTTGGAGGCTTCCTCCCATACCGATAAGGTGAAAGGACATCGTAGAAACAAATGATCGATCGTTTCCCCCTGTGCTTTGCATAATGTACACCAGCTCGGGCCATGGAATTATCTCCTTTTTAGAACGTCCCATGTAGGCACTTTGTTTTCTAGAATTGACCATGTCAGTAATTTGCCTTTTGTTGGGCACTTTTGTTTCCAAAGTTTCCTCCACCACCACTTCACTTCTCGTTGTATTGGGTCGGTGCTTAAGAGAACATATCCAGCTTTTGGAGTGTAGGTTCCACCCGGGTCTCCTTCCCATATAAGCTCGTCCTTCTTATCACTCAGTCGAATGTTTGCTTGCCCCAGGGCTCTGAGATAACGGTCCCAAATTAAAGTTTCAGGCTCACCAAGCCCCATAGTTCTACCATCTTTCCGTCCTTGTTGCCACATGGATGTGTGAAGAGGATCCGCGATTTGGGCCAGATAGTAATATCCCCCGCGTTCTAGTACTGTGCAAAGTTCGTCTGGTAGAATGTGTTCCTTCATGTAGCCTGCCCAGGGGTCACGTCCAATTCTAAGCGATTGGCCAGATCCGATCAACCATGCTAATCTATTTCCAACCACGTCAAAGGCTCGTTGTATTGACTTCCACATTACTGAGATGCCCGATGTTCGGAGGATAGGGCTCCTGATCCATTCTGTCAAGGTAAGAGAGGCCACATATTTCCGAAGGACAATTGTGGTCCAGAGGCTATTTGTGGTGATCAGTCTCCATACTGATTTTGCTGCAAGAGCTTTGGAGAACATATATATATTTTTTAATCCCCACCCTCTCAGGGCCTTCGGTTTTGCAATTTTTCCCATCGAGCCCAATGTAACACCCGGTTCTCCGATTTCCCCCTCCATAGATAGGAGAAGGCTATCTTTCTTGCTTTTTCTAAGATTCCTTTTTGGATCCAAGAGAGGGACATCTAGTAAACCAGAATTGCTTCCAGAACCGACTTGACGAGGACTAACCTCCCTGCCCTAGATAGCCATTTATTGCTCCAAGTCTTAAGTCGTTTTTCTAACTTTGCCAGCAACCATAATCAGTCTGTCTTCCTATAATAATTTGGTTTTAGGTGAAACCCAAGGTATTTGAGGCCCTCATCCAGATTTAGTGTTTGAAAGGGAAGGAGGTCCAAATAATATCGAGTGTGTTCATCCTCAGTCCGGGAGAAAAGGATACTGGATTTTTGTGCATTAATCCTCATACCAGTTGCAATACTAAAGAGAGTCAGACCCTCAAAGAGGATGTCAACATCTTGTTTTGAGCCATCACAAAATATTAGTATATCGTCGACGAAGAGCAAGTGGGTAATGGTTAGACCATTCAAAATTTTGAAACCTGTGAATCTGCCACCCAATTTTGCCCCAACCAGGAAGCGACTAAGTCCTTCCGCTACTAGAAGAAAGAGTAAGGGAGAGAGAGGGCATCCTTGTCATAGACCTCTTTCTGCATGAAAGAAAGCTGTGGCAGAGCCATCGAGGAAAATAGAGAAGGATACCGAGCTTAAACAAACCATTACTCAGTTGACAAATACCAGACCGAAACCCAGGTGTATCAAAAGCATTCTGATATAAAGCCAGTTTACCCGGTTGAAGGCTTTGGATAAATCTATTTTTACTACAACTGCTTTAAGCTTCTTGAGCTTGATACTGTGAAGTCCTTCTTGTGCAACTCCTATGGCTTCATGAATCTGTCTGCCTTTGAGAAAGCCAAACTGTTTGTAGGAGATGTGCTTGGATAGGATCACCTTCAGTCTTCTGCTGATTACCTTGGAGATAATTTTGTAGAGACAATTGCATAAGGAGGTCGAAAATCATCAAAGGAGGAGGGACTGTCTGATTTAGGGGTGAGAGCTATGAAAGTGGCATTGATTGGATTATGAATAAGTCTGTTCCTTCTAGATTCCTCGACCACCTTCAGTAAGTCGGTACCTAAAATGTCAAAACAACCCTTATAGAATTCAATAGGCCATCCGTTAGGGCCCAGAGTCTTTCCTTTTTGAAAAGAGTGTAATACTTCTATCAGTTCTTTATCTATGATCGAGGCCGATAAGGGTTTTGCTTCATCTTCATCAATAAAGCGGGGGAATAACCGTGCAACCTTGATGATTTCTGCGATGGACGTCTCCTCTTGGGCTTTATAAAGTTCCTTGAAATGTTCGGTGCCCAGTTCAGCTAGTTCGTTGTGATTTTTAACTTCTTCCCCTCTCTGATTGCTCAGACTCCATATGGTGTTGGTCATCTTTTGTCCTTTGGCAAATGCTTGAAAAAATTTGGTGTTTTCATCTCTATAGGCTAGCCACAACACCCGGCTCTTTAATCTCCACTGTGCTTCTCTTTCGTCCAGTATGGCCCTGCGTCTTTTCTCTAATCCAAAAAGTTGTTCTTTTGCTCCCTGATTTAAAAAACCTTGACCTTCCCCATCGTGTAGCTATGCCAGCTTTGAATTGATGTCAATCAATTCCTTGTCTTCTTTTAATTTTTTCTCTCTGGCCCATTCTTTTGTGGCTTGTTTGAGTCATTTGAGATTCTCAACGAAAAGGACCGCCGTAGGGATGTGAGAAACTTCAGGTATAGTTACCCACAACTCCCTTACCAGTTCAAGAAAGGTTGGATCGTTAAGCCAACCCTCGAAGAATTTGAAGGGGCTCGACACCCTTCTGTTTTTTGCCTGAAATTCAATCAGGATTGGGAGGTGATCTGACTCTCCCCCATAAGTAACCCATTGCCTAACCAACTAAGAAGATTCGAGAAGATCTTCGGTCAACAAAAAATAGTCCAAGTGTTTAGCCACTTGTTCAAGTCCAACCCGTCTGTTACACCAGGTTGGAGATAACTTTTGGGGTTCGACATCCATCAACCCCTCTTGGTCCAGAGAATTTAGGAAGAAATTGTTTAAAGGATTTGGGGCAACTCGAGGACCCCACACTTCCTAGGCTCCTAGCGAAAAGTTTAGATCCCCACCTAATAGGAAATTCTTTTCCTTAAACTAATCACACTTCGCCAAGGAGTTCCAATAAAGTTGACGGTCCTGATGAGGTCCATAGATATTTAAGATAGTTAAGTTGCATCCCAGGTCTGTAGAAGAGATAATAAGTCCAATCCCCGAAACAAAACCCCACATGCCACTTGCAGCTTCTTTTCTTCCACCCTGTGGCCAAACCCCCCGAACGGCCTCTGGCATCCACTGCTGCAAATGACTAACCTGGGAGTAGAGTTTCTAGAGATTTTACCACATAAACACTTTCTCCTAAACTTTCTTGTAGAAGTAAGACCTCTGGTGAGTTTTGATCAACCAACCTTCGTAAAGACGATTTTTTTGCTGGGTTCGCCAACCCTCGATAGTTGAATGAAAGGATCTTCATGGGGAAACTCCTTCCCGGGGAGGCTTTGCTCTAAGCGCCCATTCAATAGAGGATTGTTTGCCAGTTTCCATATCAATTCTGGCCCTGTCTTGTGCAAGGTAAAGGTGTGATTTCTGTCCCCTTCCTTTTCCCACTGAGACAATTCGGGGGAGAGACCCCAAACCTCGCCCTTCTCACTGTTGTGAGCCATTCTTCGAGGGGTCCTCCTTGACCACCGATCGATTCCTAAGGTGATAGCGTACTCTGGAGTCTGTCGAAGATGAGTTAGTTGAGGCAGAAGGAGTGGCTTGAGCTAAAGTAAAGGTGGAAAGGAGAGAAGCAACCGAGGTAAGAGACAAGGGAGGTTTCAAAGAGAGGTCTGGAGGCAGAAAATGCTTTACAATGGAGGGAGGTTGACAAGAAAGAGAACGATCCATCAGCTGGTCCGGTTCTTCCGCCCTCCCCAAGTTTGTGGAGGAAGTGATAAGCGGTGGGGCAATAACCGAGGAGGAGGAGGATAAGGAGCAGAAGAGGGAGGGCAAGTAATTTGTTTGCTATTTTTATTTATTTTGTCTTGAAATATACCAAAGTTTTAAAATATAGATATATTTTATTCATGTTATAAATTTTTATAAAAATAGTAAACAAATTATTTATTTATTTAGTATTTGGAGTTTTCATAGTTAGATTTATGTGTCTGTAGTTTCATGATGGATGTGTAGCCGATTCAAAAACAACAAAAAAATATATGAATAAAATACCTCTATATTTTAAAACTTTGATATATGTTAAGACAAAATAAATAAAAATAGCAAATAATATTATTTATTTATTTAATATATGGAGTCTTCAAAATTAGATTTATATGTATGTGTAATTTCATTAATGATGGATTTGTGTAGCCTATTTAAAAACAACGTAAAAAATGGAGTATTGAAAGGGTTTCAAAAAATTGAAGATTTTTGTTGTTTTTGTAGTTTGAACCATGAGGGTCATCATGTTAAAGCTAAATATGAAGCAACAAATTGAACAAACATGTTGGTGAGTAGAAATGATTAAAAAAAAGAATTTTAAATAACGCATACATGCTTTAGAAATGTAGGCATGTATTGCTTGTGCTTTATTTTTAACATTAAAAATTATTTTAATAGTTTTTCCATAATTTTTTAACCGCAACATTAGTTTTTGGTGTTTTTTAGCTTTTTTGAAAGGTTTTGAAGAGTTTTACAATATTTATGTGATGATTTTTTTAATGTTTTTACATAAATCATTTCTTATTTTCAAAAGAATAGAAAATGAATATCTGGGCCAAGATCAATTTCTCAAATCACCACATGGTCTCTCTAACAAGGATATTTGGCCTCTAATGGTAATATGTATGGTCTTAGGAGGTTTTGCACATAAGGTATGAGTTTTTAGGACTTACCATTATAGTGGGAGGAAAACAAAGGGAATTATGATTGAAATGAAGCTTCTAGGGCTCATGGGCCATAAAACAAGGCTTCAAACCACACACGAGCCCTCTAATATGATATTCAGCCTCCAAATGGAATATGGTTGTTATTATATTGCATTGTATAGTATGGATGGGTCTCAAGGCCTTGCCAATGGGCGGGGGACAAAAATAAGACCCTTAGGGCCTAGATGAAGTTTATAAGGGCTAAGAGCCATGAAAAAGGCTACAAACCACAAAACATGCCCTACATATGATATCATTGTTCTTAGAGTGGGATATGGGTGCTAATATGATGTTTCATGCACTAGGGACGGGCCTTGGACCATGGTTGGGGAATAAACAGAAGGAATTATGCCTTGAATGAATATTCTTGAGCTAATGGGAAATGATCAAGGCCTCAAACCACAAGTTCTTTCCTTTATAGTGGATTTTTGGCATACAAGTGGGATATATACATCATAAGTTTTTGTGTAGTAGGGATGGGTCTAAAGGCCTAGGATGTTATGCCCTAAATGCATTTCTAGGGCTCATTGGTCACTAACACGACCTCAAACCACAACACATGCCTTTATAAGTGATATTTAGTCTTTAATTGGAATACAAGTACCATTATGAGGTCTTGCACACTAGGGATGTGTATTAAGGCATTAACCATGGTCAAGGGAGAAAAATAAGGCCCTTGGGATCTAGATGAATCCTTTAAGGATTAATTACCATAAACAATGCCATAAGCCACACATGTCATTTATAGGGGATCATTGTTCTTCAAGTGAGATATGGGTACCATTATGAGATTTTATGCATTAGGGATGGGTCTTGAGCCCTTAATTGTGATTGGGGGATAAATTTACGGAATTATAACCTAAATGAAGATTCTTAGGATAATGGGCCATGATCAAGGCCTTGGATTGCAACATGAACCCTCTAAAAGGAATCTTTTGCATGCAAGTGAGATAGAGGTGCCATTAGGAGTTTTTGTGTAGTATTGATGGGTCTCAAGGCCTTGACCACGATCGAGGGAGGAAAAATAAGGTCCTTAATCCTTAAATGAATATTTTGGGTTTTATGGGACATGAAAGATCCTCAAACCACCACAAAAACGCTTTAAAAAATACCTTGGTTGTCCTCAGACCATGGTTAGGGCCCTAATACCAATCTGTAGTACAGTCCCAAACCTCGTAATGGCTTCCATATTATACTCGAGATAAAGATTACATTTACAGGGCTTGTGTGATGGTTTTGGACCTTATGCATGGTCCATGAACCATAACATCATATTTTAGTATCTAAGATGTTTTTAATCCTTGGATGATGGGTAGTTTTTCTAGAACCATCTAGTGTGGAAAACCTCATAATGATTCCCATATGACCATGGTCAAGGCCTTGAGACCCATCCCTAATGAAAAAAATCTCATAATGGCATATGCATCCCACTTGGTGACTAAAGATCCCCTTTAAAGGGCGTGTGTAGTGGTCAAGACCTTTTTTTCTACCATGAGCCCTAGAAGCTTTATTTAGGTCATAATGGCCTTCTAGTCCTTGCTTGACCACGTTTAAGATCCCATGATCCATTCCTAGTATGCAAAACCTCCTATAGGCGCTTCTATCTCACTCGGAGGTCAAAGATGCATTTTAGAAGGCCTATGTGGTGCTTTGAGGCCATGTTGATGGACCAAATCCTTAAAATATTTATATAGGACTTGAGGCCTTCAATTTCCTCTCCTTACCATGGTTAAGACCCGGAGACCCATCATTGTTGCACAAAACCTCCTAAGGACACCCATATCACAATCATAGGCCAAATATCCCCTTTAAAGAGCCTTTATAGTGGTTCAAAGACTTGTTCATGTTTATAAGCCTTAAAATATTCATTTAGATCCTAAGACCATTTATTTTCTCCCATGACCATTGTCAAGGTATCAAGATCCATCCATTGTCTAAAACTTTATAATGGTGCCCATATCTCATTAGGAGGCTAAAGATCCCATTTAGAGGGTTTGCATGGTGGATCATGGTGTCATTAATGGACTATGAGACATATAAAATTAATTTAGATATGGTCCCTATTTTTATTCACCGACGATGGTTGTGGCCTCAACTCATGCATGGTATGTAAAAATTCTTAATGATACCCATATCCCACCAAGAGGCCAATGATTTGGGTATATGTGGTGTTTTGATGCCTAGTTCAGGGACCAAGGCCCTAAAAGGTTCATTTTGGGCCAAAGGCATGAGACCCATCTCTTATGCACAAAACCTCCCTAATGGTACCCATATTCCAGTGAAGGACAAAGGTACTTTCTAGAGGGTTTTTACGGTGGTACGAGAAATATTTTATGTTCCATAAGACCTATGAGATTTATTTAGGGATTAAGGGCCTTATTCCCCCCCCTCAATCATGGTCAAGGCCTTGAGACCCATTGCTACTACAAAAACACTCCTAATGGTCACCCCTATCACACTCATGAAAAAGATCCATTTTAGAGGTCTCATGTTACAATTAAAGGTTTTGATTATGGCCCATTAGCCCAATAGTCTTTGTTTAGGGTCCGATTCTTTGGATTTCTCCCCCAACCATGGATAAGGCCTCAAAACCCATCTTTGATTCACAAAACATCATAATGGTACCCATATATTACTCAAAGGACAATGATCCCCTAGAGAGGACATGTTATTCAATTTATATCATTATTTATGACCCTTGATTCCTAACAACTTTATCAAGGGCCCAAGGGCCTTATTTTTCTTCCTTGATCATGGCTAATATCTTAAGACCCATTCTTAGTGCACAAGACCTCATAACGACACCCATATTCTAGTTGGAGGCCAAATATCACCTCTAAAGGGCTTATGTTGTGGTTTGAGGTCATGTTCATGGCCAATGAGTCTTAGAAATCCATTTATGATGTAAGGCCTTTGTTTTCCTCCCTTGACTATGGTTAAGGCTATGAGACCCATCCCTGGTATGCAAAAACCTTTGATCATACCCATATTCCACTTATATGCCAAATATATACTTTAAAGGGTCTATGTCGTGGTTCAAGGCTTTAATCATGGTCAATTAGCTCAAGAATGTTAATTTAGGGTCTAATTCCTTCAATTTCTCCCTCAACTCTCTAGGGCTTAAGAGCCTTGTTTTCCTTCCTTGCCCATTGGCAAGTCTTCGAGACCCATCCCTACTATCCAAGGCTCTTGATGCAAAGGGTGTTTTGGGTAATTACAAAAGATGGGTTCTCACAATGAATTCTTAAAATGAAATACATTACACCCTACACCCTTTTAGAGTGGACCCGATTACATTGAAAGATGCACAAATGTATCTCTATTTTGGAGATCAATGATTTAGGGGTTTGATATTATCGATGCACTGTTAAAAATATAGTGAGGATTAGTTTTCTAAACTACAAAAAGTGAAAGCATAAGTTGTCTCAACAAGAAAATAAGTCCCAACAATTGATCTAGTCAAAGATCTAATAGCTAGGATCGATTGGCTAGGGCCCACATGAACCTTAGATGAAGTTAAAGGGAAAATCAAGACAAAATACGTAAGTTAGTGAGAAAGACGAGAGCAAGAGGGAGGTCGAGTAAGATGGGAAAAGAGGAAGAGGAGCTCATATGACTTCGTACAATCCGTACCTGATATGACCAAGCCAGGCACTGATGAGACTCACAAAGGCAACAAGAGAAAGTCCGAGTTAGGGTCATATACATCCCGATTAAGAGGAAATCGATGCATTGTCTATCTCAGAGATGCAAAGAAGAAGAATGAACCTCGATCCATACAGGTAGAAACCATTCTGTATTTCAATTTGGATTTAATAAAATTCCTTTATTTTATCTTGTGTGAAGAGAGTGGCTGTTATGTTCTATTCAATATATGCATATTTTCTTTTAAGTTTCACATGGTATCAGAGCTAGGTCAAATCGAATAGTTCTCACGAAAGGAGAGATAAATGGCAGAATATGTTTGCACAACTTGTCTTTCTTTCACCCGAACCAATGATGTTTGGTACATAGATAGTGGAGCATCCAGTCATATGACTGGTCACAAACACTACTTCAGTAGTCTGAGCAAAAAGGATTTTGGGTTGGAGATTTTGCTTGGTGATGATTATTCTTATCATCCAAAAGGAATTGGAACTATAAAATTTGAGAGGGAGTCCGGTAAACCCCTTTATCTTTTAGGTGTCCTCTATGTTTCGAGACTAAAGAAGAATCTGGTCTTAGTTTCCTCTCTAGAAGACAAGGGTTATGAAGTATCCTTCAAGGATCGAAGGGCTTACATTAAACCAAAAGGTCTGAGTGAGGGATCTGAACAAGTCATTGGAGTAAGAAAGGACAAGTTGTATAAATTGCAGTTCGACTCTCACTATGCCCTAGCAAGCAGTAACACGCGAGACTTTGAGTTATGGCACATGCGTGTGGCCCATCTTGGAAATGGAGCTCTCAAAATTATGAGGAAGATGGTGACATGGATTCCCTCTTTCACCATAGAACACCATGAAGTGTGTAAGGGGTGTGCTCTAGGTAAATATGTAAGGGAACCCTTCCCTAAGAGTGATTCTAGGTCCAAGGGCATCTTGGATCTGATTTATACTGATAGCTATGGCAGCATGTCTTCCTTGTCCATAGGAGGGAAGTTTAGATACTACATCACCTTCATAGACGACTTCTTTAGAAAAAAATGGATTTATTTCTTAACAGGAAAAACCTCAGAAGATGTGCTCAAGAGATTTCGAGAATTCAAAGTTTTTATTGAAAATCAAGCAGGAAAAAAGATAAAAATCCTTAGATCTGATAATGGGGGGGAACACACATCACATTCCTTTAAGAAATTCAGTGCTGAAACTGGGATCAAAAGAGAGCTAACAGTCCCTTATACCCCTCAACAAAATGGGGTTTCAGAGAGAAATAATAGAGCCATTGTTGCTGTAGAAAAGGCAATGCTGCATGATCATAATCTTCCTAAGTTCCCCTAGGCAGAAGTGTGTAACACTTCTATGTATCTTCAAAACAGAAGCCCTCATAACGTGCTTGGAAATGTAACACTTGAAGAAGCATTCACTGGGAAGAGACCAGATATCAATCATCTTCGCATATTTGGCTGTGTTTCCTACTGCCATATTCCTGCTGAGAAAATGACGAAGTCAAACCCTACAATAGATAAGGGAATCTTGGTGGAATATAGTGAGACTTCCAAAAACTACAATATATACATTCCTTCCACTAGGAAGACTATAATATGCAGAGACATAAAATTTGAAGAAGATCCCTTCGAAAATCATGTCAAGACAAAGAAATTTCGGAAACAGAAGTTCCCAATCAAGAAGAGGAACCCTCACCAAAAGGGGCAGATCTCCACATAGGGTCAACAGGAGGAAGAAACCCTCTCCAGGAAAAGGAAACCAAAGTGGGCCGAACAATTGCTGAAGGAAGTCGGTGAGCAAGTAAAGTCACCAAATAGGATAAGCATACCTCCTCAAAGGTATTCAAGATATGCAACTCTCACGAGTAATATAATTGATTCTGAACCAAAGGTATTCAAGATATGCAACTCTCACGAGTAATATAATTGATTCTGAACCAACCTGCTTTGAAGAAGCTATTGAAAAGAAAGCATGGAGGGATTCTATGATGGAGGAATATACCTCCATAATAAATAATGATGAGTGGGAAATAGTACCCAGACTAGAGGACAAATCAATAGTCAGCTCCAAATGGATATATAAGATAAAACATGTAGCAGATGGAAGCATTGACAAATATAAGGCCATATTTGTTGCTCGAGGTTTCTCTTAGAAAGGAGTGGATTATGAAGAGACCTTTTCCCCAGTAGCTCATTACACCTCCATTCATGCAGTTATTTCTATCGCAACTAAGATGGGATGGAAAATACATCAAATGGATGTTAAAACTGCATTTCTCAATGGGAAGATTGAAGAGGAGGTCTATTTGGAACAACCACATGGGTTTGAAGTCCACGATAGAGAAAGTCATGTTTGTCGACTAAAGAAGGCCCTGTATGGCCTTAAATAAGCACCCCGGGCTTGGTACTTTGGAATAGATAGCTATTTGCAAAGTATTGGATTTGTCAAGAGTGATGCCGACTCAAATCTATACCTTGTCATAAGAAAATGGGACATTCTCATTCTTGTACTTTATGTAGACGATCTCTTTCTAATAGGAGCAGAAACTCTAATCACAACTTGCAAGCAAGATTTGACTGAATAATTTGAGATGAAAGATTTGGGCCTAATGCACTATTTTCTTGGGCTAGAGATCTGTCAACAAAAGGGTGAAGCTTTCCTTGGTCAAGGAAAATATACAGTTGAGATTCTCAAAATATTTGGGATGGAGGCCACTCCCATGATTACTAATCTCAAGAAACTAAATTCCTTTGAGTCATAGAAGGTGAATCCTACCATTTATAGACAATTAATTGGATGCTTGATGTATTTGACTAATAGTAGACTTGATATATGTTTTGCTGTCAACACTCTCAGTCAACACATGGTGGACCCTAGGAGAGTGCATTGGATTGTAGCAAAACATATCTTGAGATATCTGAAGGGTAACGTAGAATACAGGCTTCAATATCTATAGGGAGACCAAATCAAACTAGTGGGTTATTCCGATTTGATTGGGCTGGAAGCACAATTTATAGGAATAGTACTTATGGATGCTGCTTCAGTTTGGGATCATGCATGATCTCTTGGTACATCAGAAAATAAAGATTAGCTGCGCTCAGTTTAGCAGAAGCCGAGTACATGGAAGCCAGTCAAGCAAGTTGTGAAGCCATTTGGCTTCGAAAAATTATTGTAGATCTGTTTGACACAAAGTTGGATCCCACTACAATATACCGTGATAATCAGAGTTGTATTAAGTTATATGAGAATTTAGTGTTTCATGATAGATCCAAACACATTGAAATCATATATCACTTCATCAAGGATAGAGTGCAGAAAGGGGTAGTAAAGCTTCAGTACGTCTCTACTAATGAACAAGTTGTAGACATTCTTACTAAAGTATTGCCAAAGGGAAAATTTGAGTATTTATGGGAAAAATTGGGGGCTATAGAAAACCCATTCCTCACTAAGAGGGAATGTTAAAAATATAGTGAGGATTATTTTTCTAAACTACAAAAAGTGAAAGCATAAGTTATCTCAACAAGAGAATAAGTCCCAACCATTGATCTAGTCAAAGATCTAATGGCTGGGATCAATTGGCTAGGGCCCACATGAACCTTAGATGAAGTTAAAGGGAAAATCAAGACAAAATACCCAAGTCAGTGAGAAAGACGAGAGCAAGAGGCAGGTCGAGTAAGTGGGGAAAATAGGAAGAGGAGCCCGCACGACTCCGTACAATCTGTACATGATACGGTCGAGCAGGGACTGATGAGACTCACAAAGGCAACAAGAGAAAGGCCGAGTTAGGGCCATATACATCTCGGTTAAGAGGAAATCGATGCATTGTCTATCTCAGAGATACAGAGTAGAAGAAGGAACCTCGATCCATACAGAAAGAAACCAGTCTGTACGATGTTCAGAAGTACAGATCCGTACAACAAATAGAAAAGGCTATAAGATTTTTTTCTTGCATTGTATTTGAATCTGGGTTTAATAAAATTCCTTTATTTTATCTTGTGTGAAGAGAGTGGTTGTTCTGTTCTATTCAGTATATGCATATTTTATTTTAAGTTTCACATGCACATCTAACATAGATTCTAGGTAATGCCAAGAGGTCATTATTGGTGTCTATGTAGTGACATACATCCCAATGCATATTAAAACCATTGACAAGGTGATCAATCTCCTTTTGCAGAAGAGCATCCACACATTAGCAAATGCATATTCACATAACAAGGAACCAATAGAGGGCAGGCTCGATGATTGCAGGTGGGTTGGTATTAGAGGAGCTAGAGACATCCATATGGGGTCAATATATATCTTTCCTCATCTCCATTTCAAAAATTCTTAATCATGATAGTGAAGATAAGCTATGTTGGGTACGAAACCCATATGGAGGAACACATTTAGTAAAGTTGGACTACAAATCATGCCATGGCCAAATAAACATTGAGATCACACTTCGATGGTGGTGTGGCTTGTGGAAGATCAAGGATCCACCAAATTTATTTTTTGCTTGGCTCTCAATGAATAACCAAGCCTTGACCTAGAACAATCTATCGCGCGAGGGAAGGTCAAGACCTGGAATATGCTTTTTATGTGGAATGCGTTTAAATCTATGTCTCATTTCTTTGTTCATTGCCACTTTTGTTGTCAGGTATGTAGTGTTGCCAAAAGATTGGTTCACTGCATAGATTGGGAAGGAGACACCCTAGTAGGCTTGGAAAAGATGGTTTAAATCTTGAGGCACCCTTGAACATTTGATCTCTCTCCCTTTTCACATTCTTTGGGGCATATGGGTAGTAATAAATGAATTTATTTCAACGATTCCTCCCCATCTCCAATTCATACAATGTATAAATTCAAGTATTCAATGCCACTGATCAAGAAAACCCCGAAATCGTAGTGTGTGATCACCCCTCTAGAGCTATTCCTCTCCAATCCCTATGGTTTTAGTGATGGGGCCTTAACTATAAATATAGGTTAGAGCAAAGCTGAAGGTATTAGATACCACAACAAAAAGAGGTCGTCTATCAAACTAGGAACATGTTTACAAACAAACAACTATGTTGAGGTTCAAAGCATCATCGTAGTCCTTATATTAGCAATTGAGCCTCAACTCATTGTCATAGGTTTATACTTGGACTTAAGGTGGTTTGTGATTGAGTGAACCAACGATCAAGGGTAAATCATATCCTTCTCTCTCGATTGGTATTCAAAGCTCACTCTCTCATTGCATCAATCCGTCAACTATAGATCAAGCACATATACAAAGAGAACAATCAGGGGGTGGACAATATGGGAAAGGAAGCATGTAGCATCACCCAAAGTAAGATTTGATTTAGGTAATCAATTAGAATGGGACTTGCAATATGAAAAAACTCTTACCAATCTGAGTTGTAGTACTCTTTTTTAAGTTTTTAAGGTTGTCCCAGGGACAACCATTATCCTTCAAGATGCAAAGAAGTGGCATAAATGCCTCTATAATTGAAATTTTAGAAAGGTTTAGCTAAAGCTTGATGGAAGCAACCTACATAGGTAGTATTAAATGCAACTTTCTTTCAAAATTTTGAATAAAATTTACCAGCATTTTCTCCGACACACACACACACACACACACACACACATCCAATCCATTATCTCTCTATACCATTGTCTTTTATTTATTTTTACATTATAGACTTTAATTAATTTTTCATTTTTATTTACAAATTTACACACATGACACATCCCTCCATGTTCCTCTATAAAATACACTTCATCTTTTTCAGTGAAGTTATTCTATACCGACCAAAGTAAATATCTAGTTGTAAATGGCAAAATTTATATTATTTACGATATTAAATAATTATTATATCTAACAACAACCACAATGATGATGTGAATATAGATTTCATTTTAAACCTTTGCATATGTATATCTTTGTCATTAACAAAAGTTTAAAATTATTATTTTTATTAAAAAAAACAATGTTAAAATTTCAAAATGTTCGAAAAAAATACTAATTGTTGATTATCAAGCGCATTTAACATATATGAATAATTTATGAATATCATTTATTTCATCCATAAAAATGGTTCAACATTCAAATTTGGTTTGTCTAAGAATAATAATAATAGTTGAAATTTCAAAATTTGAAAATACAAGATCATTGTTAATCCCTTTGATTTAAATACTTGTCCAAACAATGTAAGATAAATTTTCATTTAAAGCGGATAAAATTGAGGTAAAAAAATTGTTGATTGGATTGGAAGTCTCCTCCAACAATTACGTGGAAAGAAGAAAAAGCATTGGAACATCATGCTTGGGTGGCTCCTTTTTCCAATGTGATTCATATCTTATGGTTAAATTTATGTTGACTTTCAAAGCAACTGCTAAGCCACCCTTGAGAACCTATGTTAGGAAAGATGCAATGACATGGGATCATACTCCATGGAAAATGAGTCTTAAACAATTTTAGATGACCTTCCTTTAGATTTTAATTGGTCATTGAAGAATATCCACAATTGGAGATGGACATGTTATGAAAGATGAGAGGAGCTATAAACCCAGAAAAACCTTGTTCTCTTAATCCAATTGTTTCTTTTGTTAAAAACATGAGTATACCAGAAAGTTGTCGTTTCTCTCAATCCCATTGTTTCCATTGTTGCTGTGCATTTGTTTTCTCTTTGGAGTTTTATTCCACAGGTACCACTTGTTAGCATTGAGAGTCACACTTAGACTGTTGTAAGTGCAAGCCCAATACCCATCATAATATAAATGAATTAAATTGGTTTGAGTAGGTGGATCAACAAGACTGAGCAAAAAGGGAGAGGAAAGCAAAAATGAAGATCAATAGGCTACACCATTGGGAAATGGAGTCATAAACATTCTGCAGATTGAAGGAAATCAAACTGTTTATCAGATAAATAGCTTGTATGATGATGAATGAAAGAAATAAAGAAAGAAGGGTCAACATATAAGTGAAAAAATCAGCCTCACACCCTTCTCAACTGATAACATCCACTGGTCTGAACGTTCACTAATTGGAAATCCTTTCCAATAATGAATATGAATGCTTAAATATAACATGT
>JASDQU010012524.1:42486-62992 GCA_032191745.1 Picea mariana
AGACTCAGAAAGAAACTCAAAAGGTAAAAACCAATCAAACACCCAAATAATCCCCTAAAACCCTAGAGGTTTCCCTAGTATGGTCGCTAGTTCTGCTATAGCGGGAAAACCCCCCTATGGACTACACTAAGGTTCAACATGTACGAAAATATAACCGTCTAAAAGTCTCCTACTTTTCTAACTACCTTGAATACACCCCATATTCATACACGAAAGACAAAGTGAAAAGATCAGGTAACTTTACCTTTTACTCATCATCCGGTGTCGATCCTCTCGCGTTCGATAGCTCCACTGACTACAAGCCTCCTCCCAAGGTTGGCCTGCATTCACAAATAGATAAATAGGAAACTACAAACATGCATCTCATATATAAATCATGGGTTAGATGTTAGTATAGGACATAAATCAAGTAGCAATATTTGACACATCATATTTCAGGACAGAAAAAGTATTCTTTTTATTAATATCACAATGTTTACTTACAACAAGGTCAGTGACTACTCCACGAACCTAGTCTGGGCTCCTCTTCACCAAGATCCAACTGCGCTTCCACGTATCTTTCTCCTCTCACACTTCTTCTAGGGAAATGGAATAGGCTTATGATGGAAGGAAAAGGGCAAGAATGGGAAATTATGATGCAAATCTCACAAGGTGGTTGCAATTCTTAGGGAAAGGAGGGGATGTGAAATGGGTAGAGTTTCACTGTTTTTATGCTTATGTTATGAATGAGACCCCAAAACCTCCTTTTATATGACAAAAGGATGGTTATTCGGTTGGGTGAAGGGCTATAGGCTGTGGGACAGTTGGGAAACTACCTAATAGCCCATAATCTCAACGAATTCCTTGCAATTTTTTAACTTTTGCAACTTTTGTGATTACACGCGGGTTGTAATGGTGCAACTAGCGTACATACGTGGGTTGTAGTGGTGAAACAAGTGTGTGTATGCGGGCAGTAATGGTGTAGGGTGTGTACATCTTCAAAAATATTGTTTTTAAGAAGAGTTTCTTAGTGATGGCTTGGAAAAATTAGCAAGTAAGAGGGTCAAATGCCAGGTATGCATGTATGGTGAAATTTAAGGTTATAACACTCACTCATGCATTCTGGATCATTTTGTCTTTGCACTTGTGAGCTTGAGATCTTGGGCGTTTGAGGGTTTTGTCTTACTAAACTCTAGAGATCAACAAGGGAGTAAAATATTCTCCTGTTCCTGATCCAAGATTGGCCAAGGTGGTGAAATATCCCACCCTCTCCATTCTATCATATGTCATTCAGGTTTATTCAGCCTCAACAACCATTATTTTAAGTAGGGTGAAATTGTCAGGGTTCATTCTGCAGAACATGAGTGCGTAGTTGGAAGAAGATCAATTTGATTTGCTTGGAGGGCTTGTGATATGGGAGAGATCAAGCCATGAGAGGTTTTTTCACCTCTAGAGCTCCCTTTTTATCATTATTTAGGGGTTTTAACTCTGCATAATTGTGAATCTACACCAGAGGGGTGCACTGCCAGGGAGAGATCAGTCATTTGGGGGCAGATCCAACACTGAAAAGACCGGAAAGTCTTACAGAAAGGGTTTATTTCATCAGATCTCAACTGGGTCTTGGTTATTTTGAGAGTTTGAAGCCATATCTCAAGGGGGCGAAAGTACTTGGTTCGCTCCAGCTAGCTAGAGCACAACTCAGCTAGGATTTTACAGCAATTACAACAGAGGCAACACTAGAGACTTACAGATATACTATATGTTTGTTGTGGAGGCTTGGGAAATCCATTATTTGGATCTATATTATACTTGACTGCTACTATTAGCCATAGCTTTTATTTTTCTCTATTTATTCTAGATTTTCTCTTCTATTGTAAAGGAGGTTAGCTATTATTGAACAAAATTCAGATCTAAGTTTTTGTGCCATTCTTATTTGTTACTTATTGCTTCATTATTTTTTAGTTCATTATATCCTTACTTGATCATAACACACTATCTCGAAACCCTCTACAAGTCATTACAACCTACAACTGTGAGTTTCTTGATAAAAATCATAACATAAAACTCCAGATCTAAGCGAGTGCAGCAAGATTCCACTTGGGGATCTTACATATTATCAACTCAAACCTTTTGAATTTTGAAATAATCTTCATTTTGATAACTGATTAAAGCACAATTATATATCTTGAGAAGTCATTCATCCTTTTCATATTGA
Source organism: Picea mariana (assembly GCA_032191745.1). NCBI lineage: Eukaryota > Viridiplantae > Streptophyta > Pinopsida > Pinales > Pinaceae > Picea > Picea mariana. The sequence goes on from JASDQU010012524.1 coordinate 44,681, forward strand.
ACTATTATCTCAATAATATATTCAATCCTAATATACTTCGACTACGATCCAAAGCTAAAAGCCACATGTCTGATTGATCCCTCCATGGCGAATGACTAGATGTATGGATTTCTCAAAACGGATGGTACTCTCATAACTCTTGAACTTTTCAGAGAGATAACATGCAATATATGCCATCATTTGGGATGGGATGTTGAGGAATGTGTTGTTGAGTCTTTCTCGAAAACAAACCCTAACCCTAATTAAGACCACAAATCATTCTTTCTCTATTAAATATATTAAATGTGGATGAAAAGTATTAAATATGAATGGCACGTTGACTTGCAACTGGTCCCAATAACTTATTAAATTATCATTATGTATAAATGGTACTAGTATGACGGGTATATGTGAATTCATGACGAGTATTTTAGGTGATGACTATTATCTAAGATGGATCTACCCAAAAGACGATGTTAGATTCGATGAGAGTAAAAATGGATGAGTTCCCTACATTATTCACTTCTCATTTTATGGAACTTATTACCTAACCAAGTCCTAACATATATAGAAATGTTCCTCTCTGATTTCTCTTCTGATTTGAAGTTTGTCATCCGACGCAAATCCCACCACATATGTGAGGCTAAAACCGCTTATTTCATTTTCATATGATACTGAAACCACTTCCCGATTAATTCGGAGATCCCATTATACAAAATTCAACAAGCATTACTAAAATATACTCATGAAACAAAATTATAAATTATAAAAGATATTCGGGAGACAAAAATTATAAATTATAAAAAATACTCATGACACAAAATTTAAAATTAAATTTTAAAGCTTGACTAATAATTATCCATTATTTGAGAGATACCATGCAAACCTACATTCTCACACATATATATTATGTGGCTAAACATCATTGTCTAATTATAATCATCATAACACCTACATATAGATATATAATTTTTAATTTTTAATACTTAAACATATACATTTTTTAAGTTGTTGAGTCTTTCTAAAAACAAACCTTAACCCTAATTAAGAACGATAATCATTCTTTCTCTATTAAAAATATTAAATGTGAATGAAACGTATTAAATATGAATGGCACATTGACTTACAATTGGTGCCAATAACTTATTAAATCATCACTATGTATAACTGGTGCGATTTGAATTCATGGTGGGTATTTCAGGTGATGACTATATTTCTATTGAATGTATGAGCATATGATAACACTTTGAAGAAGTCTATCAACACGTTCATCGTAACAATTTTTCGCATAACGCATTGTGGACGAATCGTTGAAACCATCATCAAACCCCATGTTGATTTCTTCAGCAAACACATTACTATGTTGTCAATAGAAACTATGCAAACAATTGTTAATGGAATATGTTTGTGTTGATCAATTTACAGAGATTTGGTTGCCTTATGAAAATCTTTTGGTGACAATCAATCACAATGGCACCTAATATTAATGCCCATGACTTGAAATCATCGACATAGTATATATCACCACGATGTGAACATTGATATTAGGGTTTTCAAACCCTAATATTTTTTATTTTTTTTACATTTTGCAAATTCAATTTTGGTTGAATAATGAAAATGCATTTCTAAGGTGTCATTGGATTTGAACTATAGGACCAAAGTTTTGAAATTTTTATTTGTTGAGCATGAAACTATGACTTGCATGGGATTTCGATGCCGAAAAAACTTGAGGACATTGCATTCTTTATAAAATCTCTTGTGAGCTTCTTCACTTTGCAAATGAAGAAACTTGACAACAACTAAGGTTCCATCCACCAAATTTCCTTTGTAAACCAATTTAAAACCATCGACTGCCATTAAGTTAGCCTCGTTGAATCCATCGGTGCAATCTTGGGGTATGAATAACAATGGTTCCTCTAGCGTATTGAGTAAACTACCTTGAGATTGGTTCCACCACATTAAATGAAAAGAAAATTTATTTGCCTCCATGTGCTAATATGGCATGAAACGAGCCATACATACATTTATGGAACTTTAGGAATATATATGCACAAAACGTATTTTTGTACCCGCAGACACCATAAGATTAACGACATAGTTTTTTTTTTGTTTCTAATTTGCTCGCAATGGCAGATGACTTCACAACTCAACAAGGTGAAGATAGCAATATGATATTGTTAACGTTTCAAAAAAAAGTAATTTAACCTGTGGGTGTGGGTGTATGTGTGTTAATTTTATTTTTAAACTTACATTTAAGTAGGTATTGTTTTCTATTTACTCAATATTATATTAATTTTTTTAAAAGGGACACGTGTTAATTATAGATTGAGTATGGAAGGAATTACACATCTCCCTCATACTAAATTGTAAAATACGCCTCTTGACACAGTAAATTAGATGAATTTTGTTTTATTAGTATGTTAGTGAAAGCCTTTTCACATAAGTTTGATTTTTAATTATATTTTTAATTTGACTATAATGATGTGACACACTTTACAAGATTTTATTTTATTTTGATAAAAAAAATAAGAATTTGTAAACTATTTATTCTTAATTAAGTTCAAGAACTTATTACTTATCATATCATGTGGATGTTGGCAAAATTATGTTCAATTTTACATAATGTTATGATGATTTTTTTATATAACATACATACTTTTGAAGGAACTTGAACTTTAAAAGGTAATATCATCACTATTTTTGACCAACCAATGAATCCCCTCAATATTTTTTTATCAAAATTTAAATAATTTTTATCTCAAAAATATGTGAAATATAAAACTCATATGTACACTATTTTTGATCAACTAATGAAACCTCTCAATATTTTTGATCAAAATTTAAATAATTTTTATCTCAAAAATATGTGAAATATAGAACTCATATGTACAAAGATTGAGTTAGTTAGCTTAACTTGTTGAATACTTTAAACTTTATGCAAAAGATTTCGAGATTAATTCTTTGAGTTCATTACTTATGTTACATGCCTCGTTCAATATCTTTCAAAGTTAAGTGTCATAATCAAAACCGACAAACTTACATTAAGTACCCATTGTCAAGTACGAATTGTGAAATACAAGAAAGTGTATAAAAATTATATATATATATATATATATATAGCCTTGTAAAATGAAAATGGTTGAGAGTTACTTATTAAATTAACCATAACTTAACACTTTTTTAAAAAATAACCTAACACCTTTTAAAAACTAAATGAAGATGGTTGAGACTTAATTTTATAGTTTGACGTGTGTTCGTTGATTATGAATAAATATTTCAAGGAACTTAACTTTCATCGCTTTGTCTTACTTAGGTGGGTGAGAGTAAGTGTTTAGGTGGGTGAGAGTAAGTGTTGGTTGAATTGTGGTTTAATCGTAATTTTTTAAGGAGTATATTATAATTAATTTAATTCGATTACTTAGATTGTTGAGAGTAAGTGTTGGTTGAATGGTGGTTTATTCGTAATTTTTTAAGAGTATTATAATTAATTTAATTTGATTAATTTTTGTTGTTAATGTATTTATGTAAACGTTTTATTTAAAAATTTGGAGTTTTTACCATTATTTGATAAGAAGTTTTATGTCGAGGAAGAATTGTCTTTAGAATTGTCCATTGTCATGTTTAGTCCATTCAATGTACTTTTGAGTCATAAGGGTTTTTTTTTCAAAGAGTTATATATATCATAAAATTTAAGAAAATTGAACTTTGATAATAGAATATCCCCGCACATCTTAAGCATTATAATTAAAAAAAATAAGTAGCATGTTATACTAAAGTTACATAAATTTCATTATACCAAGTTTAGTTGATAATTTTCATTATTGCATGTTAAACCATGTTCGAAATAGTGAAAAACATGAAATCATGCAATATGGTGGAAAGACAACAAATTTGTGACTGATATGCAAAGACAAACATATCTACACATCAGGTTGTAAGATAAGGAATGGTAGATCAAAGATCTAAGGTCGTGCTTTCATTCTATCATCTTTTACGATGGAAGGTTAAATAGTGGTAGATCAAAGATATTAGTATAAGAAAGTGTTAATAAAGTGAAAGAATTACAAAGTGAAAATTCCACTAACTAACTAGTGTACAAATTAGCCCACTGATTTCTTCAATGGAGGCAGAGGTATTAGATAGGGGTGTCCTATGTCTCCACTTATTTTTATCCTAATTATGGAAGGTTTGAGTCTTGCATTAAAAAAGAAACAGGAAGAAGGTTTGTTGACTAGCATCAAGGTTACTAGAATGTTTTGTGTTCTACATCTCCTCTTTGTAGATGACATCCTCATAATGACTAGCACATCGGTAAATGAGTGGTCGGAGATTAATAGGCTCCTGATTCTCTTCTGCAATGCTACTGGTTTGTTGATCAATCCACAAAAATCAACTTTCTATCAATCTGGAGTACATTCTGCTTTCTTAGATGATATTAAAACTATCTTTCCTTTCGAAGTTTTTTCAGTTGGCATCGGGCTTTAAGTACTTGGGATATTTCTTGAATGTTGTCAGGTACAAGGCATTGGACTGGGATTGGCTGCAAAAAAAAATTGAATTCAGAATCACACATTGGTGTAATAGGTGGTTGACTTTGGGGGGTCGTTTTGTCTTGGTTAAGGCTGTCCTAGAAAGCCAACCAGTCTACTGGCTGGCTTTAGCAAACATCCCAACCTCGATTCTTCATAGAATCCGACAACTCACCTACAACATTCTTTGGAATGGCAATAAAAAAAGAAAAGGATACCACTTGTGCAATTGACAGTACATAGCCCATCCGAAAAGATTTGGGGGATGGGGCTTGCGAAATATCTTCAGTTTTAGTCAAGCGATGGCAGCAAATACCCTTTAGAGGGTACTTATGGGTGATGGATTATGGCATTGAATTATCAAAGATAAGTATCTATCGTCTCTCCCGGTTGAACATTGGCTTAGAATGGAGACGACATCCGCACCTTCCGGCTCACAGAACTGGAAGTATTTACTAAATTCTTTAGATATTATACTCCACTGGATTGCCTAGTATCCAGCTTCTGGCACCATGATAGCCATTGGGAGAGACTTGATCATAGTTATGGGTAACTCTGCTCTATTATCTGAAGGTCTCATTTCGTCATTAAATCATCGAGGGATACATTTTTTATTTCAAGCAAAAGGGGTGCTGAGACCTGGAAGTCTAGGGGACTATTGGTTTTATAGTGATGATTTAGATCTACAGGGAACACTTGCTCTGGAATGGCAAACATATAGGAGGGAAATCATTAATAATGGCATTAATCTGGGGCCTGGACTAGACATTCTGAAGTGGACTGGTGACCCTTCGGGAAGGATCACTGTTAAAAATATTTATGGGGAAATTGAAGGCAAGAAGCACACATTCTGCATCGGAGGGTGGAGAAAGGTGCTTTGGCAATGGAACTGTCCACAAAATCTTAAATTGTTCTCCTGGTTGGTGGTTGAAAACAAAGTACTTTCTTTAGATAATCTTCAACGTAGGGGCTTTATTGGCCCGGGCCTGTGTCACTTATGTATGAAAGAGGAGGAATCGGTCTTCCACTTATTTGGTATCTGTCCCTTTTCAAAGGAGGTCTAGGCTAAGGCAACTCGTAGATTACTTCTTACAGAAACTTGGTCGGGCATATCTATCCCAGATTGCCTTAAGAATTGGAGAACACTAAATACAAGCTATCCTGTCCTCCTGGCTTTCATTATTTGGTATCTCTGGAGAGAAAGAAATGGTGCAGTTTTTGATAATGGGAAGCCTTCTACTCATAGGGAGGTTATTCTATCACTCTTGGCTTTAAATGAATATAAATTGTCACATAGGAAGAAGAGAGTTCGAAGGATTACAAAAGAATCTCGTGAGAAGGTGTTTGGAGGGGTGGTTTGATGGTGCGGCGGTGAAAAATGGAACTAATAGTGGAGCGGGTGGTGTTATCTGGATAAATGAGAACATAATTTACAAGTGGTACCTAAATTGTGGCTCTGGTACAAACAACAGAGCGGAGCTACTTGGGGCATGGGCACTTCTAGTTCTGGTCATTCGATTGGACATCAAGGATTTCTTTGTACAGGGAGACTCGAAGATCATTATAGAATGGTTGTCTGGCAAAGGTCCTTTAGATTTTTTTTCTTTGGAGTGCTAGAAGGACAGGATTGCAAAATTAAAAAAAAAAATCAGAATATCACTTTCCAACATGTATTTCATGAAGACAATTCTGAGGCAGACAAACTTTCAAAGCTGGCCCTAGACAAACTGCCCAGAAAAATTGAATATTTTCAATGTGTGGGAGAACATGAAGGACCACATATGTTCTTAGATATCTACTAGTTTTTTTCTAGGTGTGAGGATGATCATCTTTTTTGGTTTTTTGGGATGATTATTCTATTTTTTTTCAAACTCATTTTGATGTTTCTGATCCGTATTATGGTATACTGTTAGATTGTCAATTGTTAGACAGCTGTGAGGGACATATGTGATGGATAGACTGTTTTTGACTATTTAGCTGAACATTACCAAGATATGGAGGTGGCAGTTATAGTTTGTTGTAAGCACTATGTATGGATCTTTTTATATCTTATTATGAATATAAAGTGAAATTTTTTCGTAGAAAAAAAAAAACTAGTATACAAATTTAAGATAATAATTTTGAGATAATAAAAAAAAACAAATTAGTGTTGGAAATTATAGAGGAGCCATTTAATATTGTAGCAAACTTCCCTCTAGTTATTAGAATCTAGTGATATATAAAGTCAAAGTTCTCATGATTTTTTTGTTATTTGAGTTGATTCAAAATTGAAACAAAACTCTTAAAGACATGGTTCCACCATGCACAAACTTCAATTATAGTAAAACTTTGATATACTTGAAATTTATGTCACATTCTTCTCAAATGTGTAGCTTAAAAGAAAATTTGTTTATTATAAACTTAGTTTACTTTAATTAAAAATAAATACCAAATTTATTTGTTAGTTTAAAACCAAATTTGCAATTAGCTTACTCCAATTAAATAATACCAAATTAAATTAGATGAAAAAAGCCATCTTAACAACATTGCTATTTATTTAAAACAATACATTAAATTGCTTTGATATGAAGTAATATTTTTTTCTGTAATATAAAGTGTGTGCATTAAAGTAGTGTCCAACAAGAAATAACAAGAGACAAGATGAGTAAGTAGAGGAGATGGCTAAAAAACATTGCTATTTATTTTGATTTTGGTATTAATTATTTTTTAATTAATGTGAAATATATAATAATAAAAATATTTGAATTAAGTTATATTAAATCAATGGTTATGTGAATTGCTTACACTTGGGTGTTATATATATTAATGTTTTCTCAACGTTCACTTTTTGTGTGCCCACTAGGAGGTGGATCATCGGTCCCTCCAATGATGTCAAGTCAGATGTCAAGTAAATTAAATTTAGGAGAGAAGGGAAACTTACGTTACAAATACTTCTATCATAAATATGTATTTAAGTTACAAAATCTCTCTATTATAAATATGCATGTTTATGTAATGTGAAAAATAGTTGAAGGAAAGTAATCACTAATCGTATCAAAAAAATTGGAGAACCAAAAATTGGTTATATTTATTTTCCAATTGATTAGTTATTGGTACCTACCAAAGGTTAGTGTAGTCTAGGTATATGGATTATAATATTTGATTTATTTTGTATTTTGTATTAGTTTGGTTTTTTATTATATATTTCATCCCAATCTCTAATGTTTGAGATAGCAAACTCAAAATTTTATTTTTAATATAATAAAGTATGTTTATTTTTTGTAATTTTATTGGATAATATATTTGAAGTTTTATTGCAGACTTCGTTCTTCTCAATGTTTTATTTGTTGTTGTCTATCTTAAATAACCTAAGTTCTAAGTTTATTATAGATTAATTGAAACTATTTGCGAGGTTTGTAAATAGATCTATGATGCAATACAATTCTTATAACCTAATTTTTGAGTTTCTTATAATGGCGATGCATTGTTGTCATGTATCCAAGTTGCCTCCAACATCATCATTGGTTGTGTTCAAGATCTTTCTCAAGTCTCGGGTGGCAGTGATATTCTTGATAATATTGCATGTATTAAGACTTATGCACTATCAAATGTCAGTGATTAACACTTTTGCATTGTCAAATTCCAGTGAATAAATCAGTTGGTTGTTGATCTATACATTCTACCCTCTTCTTTTCAAAACCTATCCTCGACGCCTTGCCACCTCATTGACTCATCTTCCTCTTCCCATAGCTATCCCTACATAAAAATTAATAATAATCCAATTGTTTTGGTGTTGAGAGCTCATTGGTAGCTTACCTTCCGGATCAAGAAGCTTCATTCGATGCTCTTGGATCGGCTCTATCTGCACCTGAAAACATATCCTCAGACACCTTTATTCACAAGGTCAATTCATAGCATCTGGTGTCCAAATCAAATTTTCAAAGTTCAAAGAGTTCATAGTGCTCCCGTAAATCTTTGTTCAAGTCTCATCTATTCATAGTTGAGAATACTTATCTATCATAATATGATATATAAGTAAGACAACTCTAATCATATAATAGAGAGAGTGAGTTTTTCTAATAAAACCTCTCGGCCTATTAGACTTCGACCGACACTGGTATGCATGAAGCAATTTGGAGTCGTCTCTGTATTTGAGGCCAAGGTCCCCTGACATAACAATTGCTATTTGCCCCGAGAATTCATATTATTTTCACAACACTGGACATGCATTCAACAGGATATAAACAAAATACCCAACAATCCAATATCATCAATAATCATGTAAATGATAACATGCATATCATTTATTTGAGAATCAAGGAGTGAGCAGTCCATTCACAGTGCAAGACTCTTTTATTGGGCTAATTGTTAAGTGTGGACACAAATCAATCCCCCCAGATTCACTACGAAACTAGAACAAAACAAGACAGTACACTCTCTTTCCTTAGCTTTCAATTATCAAATGAGAAATGGATATAGAACATAGCTTTTAAATATCGAAGATCCAACTTCGCCAATGCAATCTAAGCTCCGTCGCGAGGCTTATGGAGAAATATCTACAAATAAACGCAAGCCAACAAAGACAAGAATAACAAAGTCTATTCGATATGAAACTGTGTACATGATCAAGGAATCATACAATATGGACAAATAACATTCATATAGGAAAGAAAAGTATATATGTATTAAAGAATGTGGAAGAAAGGTACAACCAGATGCCTTGATGTTGTCGGGTTCCTTCCAACAGTTCCTTGCTTCTCACACACTTCCTGCTCCAAGGATTCTGAGACCATGGATCTGATAGCTAATCACAATATATCTTGACAAAGCAAAGTCCAAAGCCACTCTAATCAATCCAAATTCCCAATCTACAAAACTCAAGCTCAAGCCAATCTAACTTTCTCCATAAGAGCTCCTCTCCTTTTATAAGCTGAAGAGGATAAGGTAAGGAGGTTAGCATGATCCCACTAAATCATGAAAGTGAGTAAGATCCAAAGCATTCAGAGGCCACCTCACCATAGAAGCTTATCCTTCTAGAAGCATCAAGAAGACGCTCATTTTTCCCACGTACAAGAATTTTCTTACCCTAGCTATAGAGAAACCTACAGAAACTCCGCAACCTAGCTATAGAGAAAGGTGCAGAAATTAGGATTTCCCAACCCTGTGTATAGTGCAACCTGCATAAATCTTCCTTAATAGGGTTTTTTACAAAGGAAAATACAACTTCTTCTCTCAATAAAATTTCTTCTCCCTTCTTTCTTCAGGAATTTAGGCCACTGACCCCTCTGAAGGCAACATATATGTTTACATTATTAACAATCATAAGGGTGATGAAAATAATGTGTAACAGAGAGCCCCCCAAAGTATGAAGTTAGAACAGAGTGATAGCTAAAATACTTTGTCGAGTGTGTATAGAGAACAAGGAACAGTCGGTCGAAAACCTGCCAACAAACAAGGAAATACAGTACAATAATACATCATCACTAAGGTAGGCATTCCCACACTCATAATACAAATGACTCAAAGCATAAATGTCGACATGCAAAGATCCATGTCAAGTAAGACAGGTCATGGCCACCAAACATATAATGTGGATCCATGCCAATATGACTCAAATCTTAACATAACCACCAAAAATACACTATCGATCTATGTGTTAAAGACTCAAATTTGAACATAGCCATGAGACATACAATGTGGATCTATTCAACAGTACAAACTAAATATACTCCAACGCAACCTAAATCTATCAGAAAATATCCAGGGTCTACATCTCCATCACTCTATAGTACGAATCTAACCATGCGAATACATGTGTTGAAGTTGAACATAGTAGAAACCACTTGATTACCAGTCATTAGTGTATATCGTTAACAAGTGCAAGGGAAATCACCATTAATGTCAATGATTCCCAAGGTACTCTGGTACAATCCAACGGGTGTGAATTAATGAGCTGAAGTCGAACACTCGACGAAATCTCCTAATCAAGGGTCAATAATGAAAACCCACTGTCGAAAGCGAGGAAACCTGCCATTAAGGCATGCAAGTTCCAAGGTACCAATTAGTTTCTAAGTCTAATTCCTAGATAATGAGTTGGGGTCGACAGGAAAAGACTCGTCAAAGAAGGGCCCTAATGTATCCCCCATCAATGACATGAAACAGGTAACAAGATTTTAAGTAGATCAGAGTAACCAGTGATTCAGGACTGACTTAGGGGTGGTCGACGCAATAGAAGGCTTAAGGACTGCAGAAATAGTCAACGCAATAGAAGTCTTTTCGGGTTGAACTTCTCTTTGAACATATTGACGACATGACAACTGTCTTGGAAATACTAACTCAACAATGGGGATCATGGACCAATTTGCAATTTTATAAAGGATTATGATCAAGACACAAGTGGATTTTCCAACCTAGACACAAAGCGAGTTAAGGGGTGTCATGTTCAAAAATGACTCTTCCATGGAATACAGATTTAGATACATTTCTTTCCCAATTTTCCCCCACCATTTCTGGTGAGTACCTCTTTATTTTTACACAATCTTGAGGAGCATAACATATGCTTGTAGATGTAAGCTCATCCTTCGGATGAGTCCCTTGGAGTATGTTTAACGAACCCTAGGAAGGAGTGGTTCGGTCCCATACAGACCTTTCAATGTTTATTTTACAAGTCCAAAGAAAGAAAACTCAGGGGTTTTTCATGTTTAGAGAGTCTGAAAAACACTTAAAGAGAACTCTCTCAGTTCCTTTTTCGTAAATTAATTTGATGAGACTGAAAAAGTGATAATCTATCGCCCATCAAATTTTTTCTTCAAATACTTTTACGAGCATGAAAAGAACAAGGTCGCTCGGAAATCTTTTCATGTTTGGAGAGTCTAAAAAGAGCTTAAAGGGAACTCCAATGGGTTTCCTTTTTTGTATAACCTTTACAAGTCCGAAAAAGTGATAAAAGTATACTAGGTTACATTCTCATTGATTTACGAGCATGAGAAAGAACAAAGACTAAGCTCGAGATTTTTTTCATTTTTACGCAAGCTTAAAACAAAACAAAACTATGCTTGGACCTGGTTTCATTTTTACACAAGATCGAACCAAAGGAAACTATGCTTGAGGTAGGTGGTTTCATTTTTACACAAGCTTGAACAAAAAAAAACTATGCTTGCGACTTCCCAACACATAATCCAGGGATGGTTGGTTCTTATCCCCCGGCTTAAGAAGCCAATGGTTTAACTTTAGCATGAAGCCCATAGGCTTAAAGCATTGCCCCCCAAGTTTCGTTTCATCCAACTGCAAAGGAGAATGAAATGAAGCTTCAAATACTAGACGAAGAACTTGACTCAGACAGAGAGGGGGAAAAATATTTCATTTTTTAACGAGCTTGACACAGGAACTATGCTCGAGAATCCAGGGTCAATCCCCGGACCTCTGTTTCATTTTTTAACGAGCTTGACATGGAAACAAGAACTATGAAAGCTTTGTTTAATTTTTTAACGAGATTGCTACAGAGATGTGAAAACTATCCTCGATTGGTTTCATTTTTTAAAGAGCCTGAAATCAGAAAACCATGCTCAAGGTTGGTTTCATTTTTTAATCAGATTGAAATCATAAAACCATGCTCAAATATGGTTTCATTTTTTAATGAGCTTGAAATCAAAAAAGCATTCTCAAAGATGGTTTTATTTTTTAATGAGCTTGAAATCAGAAAACCGTGCTCAAATCTGGTTTCATTCTTTAAATGAGCTTGAAATCAAAAAACCATGCTCACTGACTCTCTTCTTGATCATGGCTTCCAAGAGGATGATGTTCCGGAAGGACACCATGTCAAGGGACAAAACTCGGTCATGGCTTCCAAGAGATCTTCACTGGACGGAAGAAACACACTCTGGAAGGACACCATGTTGAGGGTTGTGACGAGGGTAAGGAGATCAATCTCTAAAGACCCTATCGAAGAGATCACCATGTCAACTACTGGATCTAAGTCATAAGAGACTGATCTTACAGTGAGAGGATCATCTTCATCGGAGGCTGAGGGCATGGGAGACAACGCCACATAATTGACCTATGGCGGGGGTGATATCGTCTTCATATAAGAACCGTTTGGGGAGGAAATTGGGTTGGCATTCAAGTCAGGACCAACAAACGAAAGTTGATCAATAGTCACCACTCTTCCATCGTGTGGTAAATATATTACATGAAAAAGAGTGGACACAATATCTTTCATGGCATAGAAATAATCTCTCCCAAGGAGTAAATCGAAATCCAAGGGGTCTTGGACTACCATGACGTCAATAAAGACAGTTTTACCTCCCAAATTTACGGGAAACTGAGGAAGGATCCCTAAAGGGTGACTGGTTCTTCTGTTAAAGGAAAAAAGAGTCTGTGTAACCAGCAAAAGCTAAGGATAACCCAAAGCTTGCCAAGCAAAAGAGGAAAAAATACTAACGGACGCACCTTCATCTATCAATGTCTGAGGAATGTCCCGACCACAAACCTGCAGTGTAATCTGGAAAGGAATGTGAGAGGGAAGACGAGGTCCAGTTAGCACACCCCAATCAAAAAATATGGCCTCATTACTTGGAGGGGGTTTCAAGGGAGAAGGAGGAATGCCCCCCAGCACAGTAGTGTCTATATCAACAAGAAAAACTTGAGTAGTATTGGGTTTACTCTCAAGCGATAGAGTAGGATCGACTTATGATGAGATCAGATCGATAACTTGGGTGGCATTTTCCAAGGGGATAATGGGGTCAATGGATGGAAACGGATCAATCACTTGGGTTTCACTCTCTAACGAGAGAGTGGGATTGACCGAGGATGGGATCAGATCAACCACTTTGTCAAATGGTTCAACTAAGGACGTGACCAGATTGACGACATTATCAACCAGATTGACCAACGAAGGGACCAGATTAGTCATTCCATCAACTACAGGTGGGTTGAGAGTAAGATTGCAATAAGCAGCTGGAAGTTGAGGCTGTGAAACATTCATGTCTTCCAGGAATTTTGAGGCTTCATCCATACAAGGGAAAAGGTGAGTTTGATGACTCCCTCCGCATAACATACATGGGAACTTGACTCTACTTTTCTTCTTCCCAACAATATCTTGACTAGTTGATGGGAGGTCATCAACATGTTGTTCAGAGGCTGACGACATGGGTTGGCGAGGGTGTGTAGAACATGCATCGATAACCTTGGATAGACCAAGGAAATCCTTAAGAATATGGATACCCTTACAAAGCCTGCAAAGGTACTTGGGCTTACGAGTTGTGTGGGTGATATTGACATCATCAACACTCCCAGCACGATTAACAATAACTGGTTTTTTTCCAACGTGTTTGGCAATGGTTGGAAGTTTGGACCCTTTCTTATTTTTCTTCTTCTTATTCTTCCTTTTCATCTTCTTCTTATCTAGCGGGTTACTAGCTGCAGAGATTTCACTTAGCGAAGAAGTGAATCGGAAGAAGACCTTGCAAGTGGAGAAGGTGAAGAATATCTTACTGGTGAAGAAGGCGAAGGATCAACATGAGGTTTATGTTCTTGGGGGGAAGTGCTTACAACCGAAACACTAGCTACATTCGAGATTACCTGAGTGGAAAATTGGTAATACAATTGTGAGACCTGGAAGGCTCAAAGTAGCCATGTGAAGAGGACCAATGTTTTCGTAAGAAGGAAAAACAAAAGTTTCCCCTACAAAAGGGGTTCCTTCATTGGTCATTTTAGGAACTAACGCCATTAAAACAAAGATCCAATCTAGAGTCCACTAGGGAAAACAAACAACACACGCTAAAAATCTAGAACGCAAGCAATCAAACAAAAACCTTCTCACGATGAACGCACTAGTTGGTGATGAAATCCAATGTTGCAGGATCAAAGTAAGAAGGGGATGAGATAGATCAGGTGGAAAAGTTACATTGAAGACCTGTTTAATGGACTTACACCTTGGTGCAAGCTCCCACACATAATCGTGGGCATACCCTCCAAGGAGCCCGAGTGAGTTTGGCCAACATCGATTCCAGGTACCGTGAAGACTTGACCCTCCACAGTCACCTCGTGTAAAGACCCTAAAGAGATAGGCTACTAAGGTTACCAACTACAATAGTGATGTCTGGGGAAACAATTGACATTCTGATCCACGCGCAAAGGTAGGGTATCTAGCCCGAAATCAACTTTAAAGGCTTCCACTCATCATTATGGGTATACCTTCAAGCAACCCCCATAATACACGCAATCTCTACACCAAGACCAACAAAGTAGGATGAGTAACTATGCTAGTCTTAATGTGTCCTCGTGATTGACCCTTGTGTTAGAAGGGCTTCCCAGGAAAAAATGTAATAAGTGGATTTACCGCTCCCTAACTCAAGATTATATGTTTGTTTGTAGCTTTGGAGAGTTATCTTTCACACCTATTCCAAAGCCCTACAACTAATCGAATGTAGGTTTTCTACTAGAAAATATAAAAATGTCTAATCAATTTTTATAAGTGTTTTATTTTTAAGGTTATTGTTACTCAAAAGGAAGATGGCATGGACAATATGGTGTTTTGACCAACTCTAAATAATGAAAAGAAATGAGAATGCAATTTCACTTCGATGAAAGCTATATCACGAGAAGGAGAAAATGTTTATCATTCCCGGATGCACAATGTCCCAAAATTTTATTAAACTCATCAATATCAAGATTCTCAAGAAATGAGGAAAAGAGACTATACACCAATACACGATTCTTGGTCCCCCCCGACCATGATGGAGAATTTTTTTTAAGAATTCAAGATTAAAAATTCCAAAAACCATGCAATTTTGCTACTTCAAATGCAAAGATGCCCCCAATCTAATGTAAACCAAGAAATTAAAATTTGTGTTTCAAAGATAGCTAAAATCAATAGCAAATCGATATGAAACAAGGCAACCCAAACAATTTTCTCTTTTAACATGAACTATTCAATAAAAGAAAAAGAAATTCTTTCACCAAACAATTGTAAAGAAAAAAAAATGCATTGTAACTGAAAGACACTCAAAGCAAGAGACCAAATCTTTCAAAAGAAAACAAAGAAAATATGACTAAAAGCAGTTTGAAAGTTGTCAAGCAGACTATAAACAGATCATAATCAAACCCAAAAATTCACCCCAAAACCAAATCCAAGATCTGGGTAAGGAAAAACCATCAAAAATAAAAAAATTTCACAATCATCGCAGGTTGTAGACTAACAGAGTGCATCGATTCCCGATTTCCACAGGCCAGAGAACCAATACAGTGCAGAAACGTCGCACTATGTCAAAAAGGTAGGGTACAAAAATCAAATATTGTCGCACTGTCCCTCAAAGAAGGGTGCGGAAATCAAAGTAAAAATGAAAAAATAAAAAGTAAGAAGGTTTTTCCAGTGAACTTAAATAGTCAAAGAGTCAATTTAGATCTCCCAGTGACTCAGAAAATAGAACCCAGGCAATCAAAGCAAGAAATCAAGACAAACTAGGAAAACAATCCATTCCCCAGTATGGTCGCCAATTTTGTTATCGGAAAATATAAAAAGTTATCGCAGTAAAAGTTCTTCTCCCTTCTTTCTTCAGGAATTCAGGCTATTGATCCTTCTAAAGACAAAGGATAGGTTTACATCATTAACGGTCATAAGGGTGACGAAAATAATGTGTAACATCCTCTATTCACGGTATAAATTTACTATCATATATATTTGCTTTAAATTATTGTGTATGCAAGTGGAGGGCAGAATCAAGGGTGATGATGTACTTGGATGTGCTTCTTATACTGGGAACAATAGATACTTGAATCTCCAACCATTCCCAGCTAAAACTATATGCTTTGCATCATGCTTGCTTTGTATTGTCACTTTCTCTCTCACAACCTTGTGTCTTAGAGCTCTCTACATCCCAGGGAATTCATAAAAAAAACTCTCCAACTCCCAAGAAATTCATATGGATTTGGGAAAACCCCAAAAACATGGATCGTTGAGATGGGCTATTTCAAAGCCAGTAGACTACAAACCAAACTTCAAAGAAAACCATGGAACAAAGGATGCATAAAAAAAAATGGATAGACTACAAAAATCTTGGGTGGCATCTCCATGCATTAGAAATATACAACAATAAAGACAGTAAAGACATTAGATTTTCTTGAAAACAATAAAGACATCAGATTTTATTTTTAACATATAGACCCACACCTTCCTAGAGAAATCATCTATAAAAGTGACAAAATATGTTGATCCTCCATAAAAAATAGTAGGAGATGGTCCCCAGACATTTGAGTGGATGTAATCAAGGATACCTTTACTAGTGTGTCTTCTTGTTTTAAACTTTTTCCTACTATGTTTTCCATAAATACAATGTTTGTAGAAATCTAAATTCAAGGACTTTAAACTAGGAAGTAAAATATACCTATACCTTAAGTCATTTCTAGCTCATATGACCTAAACATTGATGCCATAGTTGAGTAGAATCATCGGCGTTCTCAGATACTGATGTTTCTTGATCTGACTCAGTTCTTCCTTCAAGATTATAAATATTCTCGATTTTCTTAGCCTTCATGACCAGTAAGATGCCTTTGTAGACTTTCATAACTCCACCTTGAGTTGTACACTTGTATCCTCCATAATCTAGGACTCCCAAAGATATTAGGTTCTTTATCAGCTCAGGTACATGTCTCACGTCAATTAATGTCTTTACAGAACCATCATACATTTTAATTCGAATGCTACTAATTCCAACAATTTTACAGGAAATATCATTTCCCATGTAAACAATTATGTCATTTATAGATTGGTAAGAAAAGAACCAGTGTCTATGAAGACATGTGTGATTGGACACACCAGAATATAATAACCAATGTTGATCATGGTGTGAAACATTACTAATTTACAAAACCTCATGAGTCATACCTGAACCGAAAGTTGAACTTGTTTCGGTTGTGTTTGCTTCCTTTGTTTCTTTTGTAGAGTCTTCTTTGGAGGCATGTGGTCATTTCCAGCAATCCTTATTAAGGTGCCCAGATTTTCCACAATACCAACACTTAAGATTATTCTTCTTACCTTTTGACTTTGATCGAGAAGTACCTCTCTGATTTTGTCCTCTTTCTTTAGATCGACCTTTGACCACCATCACTTCTGATGTAGAGGTTTCTAGATTTTATTTCTTCCTTGTTTCCTCAGACAATAGAGCTCCAACAATATCATCAAACTTAATAGATTCTAATGAACTAAAACTAACAGAGGTGACAAAGTGATCCCATGACTTGAGCAGAGAACACAATAATGTGATTGCCTTATCCTTAGATTCAGATTTTACTCCCATGCCATTCAACTGACATAAAAGAGTATTGAAGGTATTTAAGTGGTCATCTATTTTCATACCTTCTTTCATGCACAAACTATACAACTGCCTTTTCAGAAAGATCTTGTTCATCAAGGATTTCTTCATGTATAGGATTTCTAACTTTGCCCACAAGCATGCTGATGTTTTTTCTGCAACAATGTTAAACATAACATTGTCGACCAACCACAAAAGAATAGCATTGAGTGATCTCACATCAATGTCTTCCCACTCTTCATCTAACATAGATATGGGTTTATTTGACCTACCCAGCAGTGCCTCCTTGCTCCCTATTTCACGAGAAGATCCTGCATCTTTGCCTTCTACAATTTGAAATTGTTCCTTCCATTAAATTTCTCTATCTCAAATTTTGCACTCTGCATCTTAGCCATTAGCACAAATTTCCCACGCCACTACTAAATAAATTGAGCTTTATAATATAGAGGAATTAATCTTTTAGTTCAAAAAACTGGATCCTCAAACAAAAAAACAGATTCAATATTGAACCAAAA
>JASDQU010012524.1:63514-82305 GCA_032191745.1 Picea mariana
CAAGGCATTGGACTGGGATTGGCTGCAAAAAAAAATTGAATTCAGAATCACACATTGGTGTAATAGGTGGTTGACTTTGGGGGGTCATTTTGTCTTGGTTAAGGCTGTCCTAGAAAGCCAACCAGTCTACTGGCTGGCTTTAGCAAACATCCCAACCTCGATTCTTCATAGAATCTGACAACTCACCTACAACTTTCTTTGGAATGGTAATAAAAAAAGAAAAGGATACCACTTGTGCAATTGGCAGTATATAGCCCATCCGAAAAGATTTGGGGGATGGGGCTTGCGAAATATCTTCAGTTTTAGTCGGGCGATGGCAGTAAATACCCTTTGGAGGGTACTTATGGGTGATGGATTATGGCATTGAATTATCAAAGATAAGTATCTATCGTCTCTCCCGGTTGAACATTGGCTTAGAATGGAGACGACATCCGCACCTTCCAGCTCACAAAACTGGAAGTATTTACTAAATTCTTTAGATATTATACTCCACTGGATTGCCTAGTATCCAGCTTCTGGCACCATGATAGCCATTGGGAGAGACTTGATCATAGGTATGGGCAACTCTACTCTGTTATCTAAAGGTCTCATTTCGGCATTAAATCATCGAGGGATACATTTTTTATTTCAAGCAAAAGGGGTGCTGAGACCTGGAAGTCTAGGGGACTATTGGTTTTCTAGTGATGATTTAGATCTACAAGGAACACTTGCTCTGGAATGGCAGACATATAGGAGGGAAATCATTAATAATGGCATTAATCTGGGGCCTGGACCAGACATTCTGAAGTGGACTGGTGACCCTTCGGGAAGGATCACTGTTAAAAATATTTATGGGGCAATTGAAGGCAAGAAGCACACATTCTGCATCGGAGGGTGGAGAAAGGTGCTTTGGCAATGGAACTGTCCACAAAATCTTAAATTGTTCTCCTGGTTGGTGGTTGAAAACAAAGTACTTTCTTGGGATAATCTTCAACGTAGGGGCTTTATTGGTATGGGCATGTGTCACTTATGTATGAAAGAGGAGGAATCGGTCTTCCACTTATTTGGTATCTGTCCCTTTTCAAAGGAGGTCTGGGCTAAGGAAACTCGTAGATTACTTCTTACAGAAACTTGGTCAGGCATATCTATCCCAGATTGCCTTAAGAATTGGAGAACACTAAATACAATCTACCCTACCCTCCTAGCTTTCATTATTTGGTATCTCTGGAGAGAAAGAAATGGTGCAATTTTTTATAATGGGAAGCCTTCTACTCATAGGGTGGTTATTCTATCACTCTCCGCTTTAAATGAATATAAATTGTCACATAGGAAGAAGAGAGTGCGAAGGATTACAAAGAATCTCGTGAGAAGGTGTTTGGAGGGGTGGTTTGATGGTGCGGTGGTGAAAAATGGAACTAATAGTGGAGCAGGTGGTGTTATCTGGATAAATGAGAACATAATTTACAAGTGGTACCTAAATTGTGGCCCTGGTACAAACAACAGAGCAGAGCTACTTGGGGCATGGGCACTTCTAGTTCTTGTCATTCGATTGGACATCAAGGATTTCTTTGTACAGGGAGTCTCAAAGATCATTATAGAATGGTTGTCTGGCAAAGGTCATTTAGATATTTTTTTCTTTGGAGTGCTAGAAGGACGGGATTGCAAAATTTAAAAAAAAAAATCAGAATATCACTTTCCAACATGTATTTCATGAAGACAATTCTGAGGCAGACAGACTTTCAAAGCTAGCCCTAGACAAACTGCCCAGAAAAATTGAATATTTTCAATGTGTGGGAGAACATGAAGGACCACATATGTTCTTAGATATCTACTAGTTTTTTTCTAGGTGTGAGGATGATCATCTTTTTTTGGTTTTTTGGGATAATTATTCTATTTTTTTTCAGACTCTTTTTGATGTTTCTGATTGGTATTATGGTATATTGTTAGATTGTCAATTGTTAGACAGTTGTGAGGGACATATGTGATGGACAGACTGTTTTGACTATTTAGCTGAACATTACCAAGATATGGAGGTGGCAGTTACAGTTTGTCGTAAGCACTATGTATGGATCTTTTTATATCTTATTATGAATATAAAGTGAAATTTTTTCGTGGAAAAAAAAAAACTAGTGTACAAATTTAAGATACATAATTTTGAGATAATAAAAAAAAAACAAATTAGTGTTGGAAATTATAGAGGAACCATTTAATATTATAGCAAACTTCCCTCTAGTTATTAGAATCTAGTGATATATAAAGTCAAAGTTCTCATGATTTTTTTGTTATTTGAGTTGATTCAAAATTGAAACAAAACTCTGAAAGACATGATTCCACCATGCACAAACTTCAATTATAGTAAAACTTTGATATACTTGAAATTTATGTCACATTCTTCTCAAATGTGTAGCTTAAAAGAAAATTTGTTTATTATAAACTTAGTTTACTTTAATTAAAAATAAATACCAAATTTATTTGTTAGTTTAAAACCAAATTTACTTATTACGAAATTAGCTTACTCCAATTAAATAATACCAAATTAAATTAGATGAAAAAAAGCCATCTTAACAACATTGTTATTTATTTAAAACAATACATTAAATTGCTTTGATATGAAGTAATATTTTTTCTGTAATATAAAGTGTGTGCATTAAAGTAGTGTCCAACAAGAAATAACAAGAGACAAGATGAGTAAGTAGAGGAAATGGTTAAAAAAACATTGCTATTTATTTTGATTTTGATATTAATTATTTTTTAATTAATGTGAAATATATAATAATAAAAATATTTGAATTAAGTTATATTAAATCAATGGTTATGTGAATTGCTTACACATGGGTGTTATATATATTAATGTTTTCTCAACGTTCACTTTTTGTGTGCCTACTAGGAGGTGGATCATCGGTCCCTCCAATGATGTCAAGTCAGAGGTCAATTAAATTTAGGAGAGAAGGGAAACTTACGTTACAAATACTTCTATCATAAATATGTATTTAAGTTGCAAAATATCTCTATTATAAATATGCATATTTATGTAATGTGAAAAATAGTTGAAGGAAAGTAATCACTAGTCGTATCAAAAAAATTGGAGAACCAAAAATTGGTTATATTTATTTTCCAATTGATTAGTTATTGGTACCTACCAAAGGTCAGTGTAGTCCAAGTTCAGGTATATGGATTATAATATTTGATTTATTTTTTATTTTGTATTAGTTTGGTCTTTGATTATATATTTCTTCCCAATCTCTAAGGTTTGAGATAGCAAACTCAAAATTTTATTTTTTATATAATAAAATATGTTTATTCTTCGTAATTTTATTGGATAATATATTTGAAGTCTTATTGCAGACTTCGTTCTTCTCAATGTTTTATTTTTTGTTGCCTATCTTAAATAATCTAAGTTCTAAGTTTATTATAGATTAATTGAAACTATTTGCGAGGTCTGTAAATAGATCTATGATGCAATACAATTCTTATAACCTGGTTTTTTAGTTTCTTATAATGGCGATGCATTGTTGTCATGTATCCAAGTTGCCTCCAACATCATCATTGGTTGTGTTCAAGATCTTTCTCAAGTCTCAGGTGGTAGTGATATTCTTGATAATATTGCATGTATTAAGACTTATGCACTATCAAATGTTAGTGATTAACACTTCTGCATTGTCAAATTCCAGTGAATAAATCAGTTGGTTGTTGATCTGTACATTCTACCCTATTCTTTTCAAAACCTATCCTCGACGCCTTGCCACCTCATTGACTCATCTTCCTCTTCCCATAGCTATCCCTACACAAAAATTAATAATAATCCAATTGTTTTGGTGTTGAGAGCTCATTGGTAGCTTACCTTCCGGATCGAGAAGCTTCATTCAACGCTCTTGGATCGGCTCTATCTGCACCTGAAAACATATCCTCAGACACCTTTCTTCACAAGGTCAATTCATATCATCTGGTGTCCAAATCAAATTTTCAAAGTTCAAAGAGTTCATAGTGCACCCGTAAATCTTGTTCAAGTCTCGTCTATTGATAGTTGAGAATACTTATCTATCATAATATGATATCTAAGTAAGACAACTCTAATCATATAATAGAGAGAGTGAGTTTTTCTAATAAAAACTCTCGGCCTATTAGACTTCGACCGACACCGACATGCATGAAGCAATTCGGAGTCGTCTCTGTATTTGAGGCCAAGGTCCCCTGACATAACAATTGCTAGTTTCCCCGAGAATTCATATTATTTTCACAACACTGGACATGCATTCAACAGGATATAAACAAAATACCCAACAATCCAATATCATCAATAATCATGTAAATGATAACATGCATATCATTTATTTCAGAATCAAGGAGTGAGCAGTCCATACACAGTGCAAGCCTCTTTTATCGGGCTAATTGTTAAGTGTGGACACAAATCAATCCCCCTATCTTCACTACGAAACTAGAACAAAACAAGACAATACACTACTCTTTCCTTAGCTTTCAATTATCAAATGAGAAATGGATATAGACCATAGCTTTTAAATATCGAAGATCCAACTTCGCCAATGCAATCCAAGCTCCGTCGCGAGGCTTATGGAGAAATATCTGCAAATAAATGCAAGCCAACAAAGACAAGAATAACAAATTCTATTCGATATGAAACTGTGTACGTGATCAAGGAATCATACAATATGGACAAATAACATTCATATAGGAAAGAAAAGTATATATGTATTAAAGAATGTGGAAGAAAGGTACAACCAGATGCCTTGATGTTGTCGGGTTCCTTCCAACAGTTCCTTGCTTCTCACACACTTCCTGCTCCAAGGATTCTGAGACCATGGATCTGATAGCTACTCACAATATATCTTGACAAAGCAAAGTCCAAAGCCACTCTAATCAAGACAAATTCCCAATCTACAAAACTCAAGCTCAAGCCAATCTAACTTTCTCCATGAGAGCTCCTCTCCTTTTATAAGCTGAAGAGGATAAGGTGAGGAGGTTAGGATGATCCCACTAAATCATGAAAGTGAGTAAGATCCAAACCATTTGGAGGCCACCTCACCATAGAAGCTTCTCCTTCTAGAAGCATCAAGAAGACGCTCATTTTTTTCACTTACAAGAATTTTCGCACCCTAGCTATAGAGCAACCTGCGGAAGCTCCGTAACCTAGCTATAGAGAAAGGTGTAGAAATCAGGAATTTCCCCACCCTGTGTATAGTGCAACTTGCATAAATCTTCCTTAATAGGGTTTTTTACAAAGGAAAATACAACTTCTTCTCTCAGTAAAATTTCTTCTCCCTTCTTTCTTCAGGAATTTAGGCCACTGACCCCTCTGAAGGAAACATATAGGTTTACATCATTAACAATCATAAGGGTGATGAAAATAATGTGTAACAGAGAGCCCCCCAAAGTATGAAGTTAGAACAAAGTGATAGCTAAAATACTTTGTCGAGTGTGTATAGGGAACAAGGAACAGTCGGTTGAAAACCTGCCAACAAACAAGGAAATACAGTACAATAATACATCATCACTGAGGTAGGCATTCCCACACTCATAATACAAATGATTCAAAGAATAAATGCCGACATGCAAAGATCAATGTTAACTAAGACAGGTCATGGCCACCAAACATACACTGTGGATCCATGCCAATATGACTCAAATCTTAACATAACCACCAAAAATACACTATGGATCTATGTGTTAAAGACTCAAATTTGAACATAGCCATGAGACATACAATGTGGATCTATGCAACAGTACAAACTGAATACACTCCAACGCAACCTGAATCTATCAGAAAATATCCAGGGTATACATCTCCATCACTCTATAGTACGAATCTAACCATGCGAATACATGTGTTGAAGTCGAACATAGTATAAACCACTTGATTATTGGTCATTAGTGTATATCGTTAACAAGTGCGAGGGAAATCACCATTAATGTCAATGACTCCCAAGGTACTCTAGTACAATCCAACGGGTGTGAATTAATGAGCTGAATTTGAACACTCTGTGAAATCTCCCAATCAAGGGTCAATAATGAAAACCCACTATCGAAAGCGAGGAAACCTACCATTGAGGCATGCAAGTTCCAAGGTACCAATTAGTTTCTAAGTCTAATTCCTGGATAATGAGTTGGAGTCGACAGGAAAAGACTCGTCAAATGAGGGCCTTAATGTATCCCCCGTCAATGACATGAAACGGGTAACAAGATTTTAAGTAGATCAAAGTAACCAGTGATTCAGGACTGACTTAGGGATGGTTGACGCAATAGAAGGCTTAAGGACTGCAGAAATAGTCGACGCAATAGAAGGCTTTTTGGGTTGAACTTCTCTTTGAACATATTGACGACATGACAACTGTCTTGGAAATACTGACTCAACAACAGGGATCATGGACCAATTTGTAATCTTATAAAGGAGTATGATCAAGAGACAAGCGAATTTTCCAACCTAGACACAAAGCGAGTGAAGGGGTGTCATGTTCAAAAATGACTCTTCCATGGAATACAGATTTAGATACATTTATTTCCCAATTTTCCCCCACCATTTATGGTGAGTACATCTTTATTTTTACACAAGCTTGAGGAGGATAACATATGTTTGTAGATGTAAGCTCATCCTTCGGATGAGTCCCTCAGAGTATGTTTAACGAACCCTAGGAAGGAGTGGTTCGGTCCCATACGGGCCTTTCAATGTTTATTTTACAAGTCCAAAGAAAGAAAACTCAGGGGTTATTCATGTTTAGAGAGTCTGAAAAACACTTAAAGAGAACTCTCTCAGTTCCTTTTTCGTAAATTAATTTGATGAGACAAAAATAGTGATAATCTATCACCCATCAAATTTCTTCTTCAAATACTTTTACGAGCATGAAAAGAACAAGGTCGCTCGGAAATCTTTTCATGTTTGGAGAGTCTGAAAAGAGCTTAAAGGGAACTCCAAGAGGTTTCATTTTTCGTATAACCTTTATGAGTCCGAAAAAGTGATAAAAGTATACTAGGTTACATTCTCATTGATTTACGACCATGAGAAAGAACAAAGACTAAGCTCGAGATTGTTTTTATTTTTACGCAAGCTTAAAACAAAACAAAACTATGCTTGGGATAGATTTTATTTTTACACAAGATTAAAAACTAAACAAAACTATTCTTGGACCTGGTTTCATTTTTACACAATATCGAACCAAAGGAAACTATGCTTGAGGTAGGTGGTTTCATTTTTACACAAGCTTGAACCAGAAAAAACTATGCTTGCAACTTCCCAACGCATAATCCAGGGATGGTTGGTACTTAGCCCCCGGCTTAAGAAGCCAATGGTTTAACTTCAGCATGAAGTCCATAGGCTAAAAGCATTTCCCCCCAAGCTTCGTGTCATCCAACTGCAAAGGAGAATGAAATGAAGCTTCAAATACTAGATGAAGAACTTGACTCAGACAGAGAGGGGGGAAAATATTTCATTTTTTAACAAGCTTGACACAGGAACTATGCTCGAGAATCTAGGGTCAATCTGCGGACCTCTGTTTCATTTTTTAACGAGCTTGACATGGAAACAAGAACTATGCTCGTAAGCTCTGTTTAATTTTTTAACGAGGTTGCTACAGAGACGTGAAAACTATCCTCAGTTGGTTTCATTTTTTAACAAGCCTGAAATTAGAAAACCATGCTCAAGGTTGGTTTCATTTTTTAATCATATTGAAATCATAAAACCATGCTCAAAGATGGTTTCATTTTTTAATGAGCTTGAAATCAAAAAAGCATTCTCAAAGCTAGTTTTATTTTTTAATGAGCTTGAAATCAGAAAACCATGCTCAAATCTAGTTTCATTCTTTAAATGAGCTTGAAATCAAAAAACCATGCTCATTGACTCTCTTCTTGATCATGGCTTCCAAGAGGACGATGTTCCAGAAGGAAACCATGTCAAGGGACAAAAATCGGTCATGGCTTCCAAGAGATCTTCACTGGACAGAAAAAACACACTCTGGAAGGACACCATGTTGAGGGTCATGACAGGGGTAAGGAGATCAATCTCTAAAGACCCTATCGAAGAGATCACCATGTCAACTACCAGATCTAAGTCATAAGAGACTAATCTTACAGTGAGAGGATCATCTTCATCGGAGGATGAAGGCATGGGAGACAACACCACATAATTGACCTGTGGCAGGGGCGATATCGTCTTCATATAAGAACCGTTTAGGGAGGAAATTGGGTTGGCGTTCAAGTCAGGACCAACAAACGAAAGTTGATCAATAGTCACCACTCTTCCATCGTGTGGGAAATATATCACATGAAAAAGAGTGGACACAATATCTTTCATGGCATAAAAATAATATCTCCCAAGGAGTAAATCGAAATCCAAGGGGTCTTGGACTACCATGACATCAATAAAGATAGTTTTCCCTCCCAAATTTATGGGAAACTGAGGAAGGATCCCTAAAGGGTGATTGGTTCTTCTGTTAAAGGAAAAAAGAGTCTTTGTAACCGGCACAAGCTAAGGATAACCCAAAGCTTGCCAAGCAAAAGAGGAAAAAATACTAACAGACGCACCTTCATCTATCAATGTCTGAGGAACGTCCCGACTACAAACCTGCAATGTAATCTGGAAAGGAATGTGAGAGGGAATATGAGGTCCAGTTAGCGCACCCTAATAAAAAAATATGGCCTCATTACTCGGAGGGGGTTCCACGAGAGAAGGAGGAATGCCCCCCAGCATGGTAGTGTCTGTATCAACAATAAAAACTTGAACAGTATTGGGTTTACTCTCAAGTGATAGAGTAGGATCGACTTATGATGAGATCAGATCGATAACTTGGGTTGCATTCTCCAAGGGGATAATGGGGTCGATGGATGGAAATGGATCAACCAGTTGGGTTTCAATCTCTGAAAATAGAGTGGGATTGACTGAGGATGGGATCAGATCAACCACTTTGTCAAATGGTTCAACTAAGGACGTGACCAGATTGACGACATGATCAACCGGATTAACCGATGAAGGGACCAGATTAGTCATTCCATCAACTACAGGTGGGTTGAGAGTAAGATTGCAATAAGCAGTTGGAAGTTGAGGATATGAAATAGTCATGTCTTCCAGGAATTTTGAGGCTTCGTCCATACGAGGGAAAAGGTGAGTTTGATGACTCCCTCTGCATAACATACACGGGAACTTGACTCTACTTTTCTTCTTCCCAACAATATCTTGACTAGTTGATGGGAGGTCATCAACATGTTGTTCAGAGGCTAACGACATGGGTTGGCGAGGGTGTGTAGAACATGCATCGATAACCTTGGATAGACCAAGGCAATCCTTAAGAATATGGATACCCTTACAAAGCCTGCAAGGGTACTTGGGCTTACGAGTTGTGTGGGTGATCTTGACATCATCAACACTCCCATCACGATTAACAGTAACTGGTTTTTTTCCAACATGTTTGGCAATGGTTGGAAGTTTGGACCCTTCCTTATCTTTCTTCTTCTTATTCTTCCTTTTCATCTTCTTCTTATCTAGCGGGTTACTCGCTGGAGAGATTTCACTTAGTGAAGAAGTGAATCGGAAGAAGAGCTTGCAAGTGGAGAAGGTGAAGAATATATTACTGCTGAAGAAGGTGAAGGATCAACATGAGTTTTATGTTCTTGGGGGGAAGTTCTTACAATCAAAGCACTAGCTGCATTCAGGATTACCTGAGTGGAAAACAACCATACTGGTAATACAATTGTGAGACCTGGAAGGCTCAAAGTAGCAATGTGAGGAGGACCAATGTTTTCGTAAGAAGGAAAAAAAAAAAATTCCCCTGCAAAAGGGGTTCCTTCATTGGTCATTTTAGGAACTGACGCCATTAAAACAAAGATCCAATCTAGAGTCCACTAGGGAAAACAAACAACACACGCTAAAAATCTAGAAAGCAAGCAATCAAACAAAAACCTTCTCACAATGAACACACTAGTTGGTGATGAAATCCAACGTTGCGGGATCAAAGTAAGAAGGGGCTGAGATAGAGAAGGTGGAAAAGTTACGTTGAAGACCTTCTTAATGGACTTACACCTTGGTGCAAGCTCCCACACATAATCGTGGGCATACCCTCCAAGGAGCCCAAGTGAGTTTGGCCAACATGGATTCCAGGTACCGTGAAGAATTGACCCTCCACAGTCACCTCGTGTAAAGACCCTAAAGAGATAGGCTACTAAGGTTACCAACTACAATAGTGATGCATGGGGAAACAATTGACATTCTGATCCACGCGCAAAGGTAGGGTATCTAGCCTGAAATCAACTTTAAAGGATTTCACTCATCATTGTGGGTATACCTTCAAGCAACCCCCATAATACACGCAATCTCTACACCAATACCAACAAAGAAAGATGAGTAACTATGCAAGTCTTAATGTGTCCTCGTGATTGACCCTTGTGTTAGAAGGGCTTCCCAGGAAAAAATGTAATAAGTGGATTTACCGCTCCCTAACTCAAGATTGTATGTTTGTTTGTAGCTTTGGAGAGTTATCTTTCACACCTATTCCAAAGCCCTACAACTAATCGAATGTAGGTTTGCTACTAGAAAATATAAAAATGTCTAATCAATTTTTATAAGTGTTTTATTTTTAAGGTTATTGTTACTCAAAAGGAAGATGGCATGGACAATATGGTGTTTTTACCGACTCTAAACAATGAAAAGAAATGAGAATGCAATTTCACTTCGATGAAAGCTATATTACAAGAAGGAGAAAATGTTTATCATTCCCAGATGCACAATGTCGCAAAATTTTATTAAACTCATCAATATCAAGATTCTCAAGAAATGAGGAAAAGAGACTATACACCAATACACGATTCTTGGTCCCCCCCCGACCATGATGGGGAATTTTTTTTAAGAATTCAAGATTAAAAATGCCAAAAACCATGCAATTTTGCTACTTCAAATGCAAAGAGGCCCCCAATCTAATGTAAACCAAGAAATTAAAATTTGTGTTTCGAAGATAGCTAAAATCAATAGCAAATCGATATGAAACAAGGCAACTCAAACAATTTTCTCTTTTAACACGAACTATTCAATAAAAGAAAAAGAAATTATTTCACCAAACAATTGTAAAGAAAAAAAAATGCATTGTAACTAAAAGACACTCAAAGCAAGAGACCAAATATTTCAAAAGAAAACAAAGAAAATATGACTAAAAGCAGTTTGAAAGTTGTCAAGCAGACTATAAACAGAGCATAATCAAACCCAAAAATTCACCCCAAAACCAAATCCAAGATCTGGGTAAGGAAAAACCATCAAAAATATAAAAAATTCACAATCGTCGCAGGCTGTAGACTAACACAGTGCGTCGATTCCTGATTTCCACAGGCCAGAGAACCAATACAGTGTGGAAACGTTGCATTGTGTCAAAAAGGTAGGGTGCAAAAATCAAATATTGTCGCACTGTCCCTCAAAGCAAGGTGCGAAAATCAAAGTAAAAATGAAAAAATAAAAAGTAAGAAGGTTTTTCCAGTGAACTTAAATAGTCCAAGAGTCAATTTAGATCTCCCAGTAACTCAGAAAACAGAACCCAAGAAATCAAAGAAAGAAATCAAGACAAACTAGGAAAACAATCCGTTCCCCAGTATGGTCGCCAATTTTGTTATCGAAAAATATAAAAATTTATCGCAGTAAAAGTTCTTCTCCCTTCTTTCTTCAAGAATTCAGGCTATTGATCCTTCTAAAGACAAAGGATAGGTTTACATCATTGACGGTCGTAAGGGTGACGAAAATAATGTGTAACATCCTCTATTCACAGTATAAATTTACTATCATATATATTTTCTTTAAATTATTGTGTATGCAAGTGGAGGGAAGAATCAAGGGTGATGACGTACTTGGATGTGCTTCTTACACTGGGAACAACAGATACTTGAAGCTCCAACCATTCCCAACTAAAACTATGTGCTTTGCATCATGCTTGCTTTGTATTGTCACTTTCTCTCTCACAACCCTGTGTCTTAGAGCTCTCTACATCCTAGGGAATTCATAAAAAAAACTCTCCAACTCCCAAGAAATTCATATGGATTTGGGAAAACCCCCAAAAACATGGATCGTTGAGATGGGCTATTTCAGATCCAGTAGACTACAAACCAAACTTCAAAGAAAACCATGGAACAAAGGGTGCATAAAAAAAAATGGATAGACTACAAAAATCTTGGGTGGCATCTCCATGCATTAGAAATATACAACAATAAAGACAGTAAAGACATTAGATTTTCTTGAAAACAATAAAGACATCAGATTTTATTTTTAACATATAGACCCACACCTTCCTAGAGAAATCATCTATAAAAGTGACAAAATATGATGATCCTCCATAAAAAGTAGTAGGAGATGGTCCCCAGACATTTGAGTGGATGTAATCAAGGATACCTTTACTAGTGTGTCTTCTTGTTTTAAACTTTTTCCTACTATGTTTTCCATAAATACAATGTTTATAGAAATCCAAATTCAAGGACTTTAAACTAGGAAGTAACTTACAATCTACCTGTACCTTAAGTCATTTCTAGCTGATATGACCTAAACATTGATTCCATAGTTGAGTAGAATCATCGGTGTTCTCAGATACTGATGTTTCTTGATCTGACTCAGTTCTTCCTTCAAGATTATAAATATTCTCGATTTTCTTAGCCTTCATGACCAGTGAGATGCCTTTGTAGACCTTCATAACTCCACCTTGAGTTGTACACTTGTATCCTCCATAATCTAGGACTCCCAAAGATATTAGGTTCTTTCTCAGCTCAAGTACATGTCTCACATCAGTTAATGTCTTTACAGAACCATCATACATTTTAATTTGAATGCTACTAATTCCAATAATTTTACAGGAAATATCATTTCCCATGTAAACAATTATGTCATTTATAGACTGGTAAGAAAAGAACCAGTGTCTATGAAGACACGTGTGATTGGACACACCAGAATCTAATAACCAATGTTGATCATGGCGTGAAACATTACTAATTGACAAAACCTCATGAGTCATACATGAACCGGAAGTTGAACTTGTTTCGGTTGTGTTTG
Source organism: Picea mariana (assembly GCA_032191745.1). Lineage (NCBI taxonomy): Eukaryota > Viridiplantae > Streptophyta > Pinopsida > Pinales > Pinaceae > Picea > Picea mariana. The sequence goes on from JASDQU010012524.1 coordinate 76,509, forward strand.
CTTCCTTTGTTTCTTTTGTAGAGTATTCTTTGGAGGCATGTGGTCATTTCCAACAATCCTTCTTAAGGTGCCTAGATTTTCCACAGTACCAACACTTAAGATTATTCTTCTTACCTTTTAACTTTGATCGAGAAGTACCTCTCTAATTATGTCCTCTTTCTTTAGATCGACCTTTGACCACCATTGCTTCTGATGTAGAGGTTTCTAGATTTGATTTCTTCCTTGTTTCCTCAGACAATAGAGCTCCAACAATATCATCAAACTTAATAGATTCTAATGAACTAAAACTAACAGAGGTGACAAAGTGATCCCATGACTTGAGCAGAGAACACAATAATGTGATTGCCTTATCCTCAGATTCAGATTTTACTCCCATGCCATTCAACTGACATAAAAGAGTATTGAAGGTATTTAAGTGGTCATCTATTTTCATACCTTCTTTCATACGCAAACTATACAACTGCCTTTTCAGAAAGATCTTGTTCTTCAAGGATTTCTTCACGTATAGGATTTCTAACTTTTCCCACAAGCCTGCTGATGTTTTCTCTGCAACAATGTTAAACAAAACATTGTCAACCAAACACAAAAGAATAGCATTGAGTGATCTCACATAAATGTCTTCCCACTCTTCGTCTAACATAGATATGGGTTTATTTGACCTGCCCAACAGTGCCTCCTTGCTCCCTATTGCACGAGAAGATCCTGCATCTTTGCCTTCTACAATTTGAAATTGTTCCTTCCATTAAATTTCTCTATCTCAAATTTTGCACTCTGCATTTTAGCCATTAGCACAAATTTCCCACGCCACTACTAAATAAACTGAGCTTTACAATATAGAGGAATTAATCTTTTAGTTCAAAAAACTGGATCCTCAAACAAAAAAACAGATTCAATATTGAATCTGTATATATATATATATAATAAAAACTTTTTCATCCACCTCATATCATATTAAGTGACATCCACCCATTTAAACAAAGGATTTTATAAAATTAAAACTTCCTCCATGAATTCTTCATAAAGTTGAATTCAATCATGTATTAATAGGACAAAAAATACCTCCACTTCTTATTAGTCCCTGCCGAAGGCGTAGAGGGACTATAGCAATCGATAATTCGTTGACTTCATATTAGTTTGTCATTTGACTMAAAATRTTTGTATAATCTCTATTGTTGGAACTAGAGAAMTAAAAACATTGATTTGTATATAATAGAAAATATCATATATGCCATGATCTAATTGGATAACAGATTGGAGGTCTTATTGCCAGCTTCGTTATTCCCAATGTTTTATATGTCGCATATCCAAAGTTTTTGATCATCTACGGTCTTTCTGAATTTTTACTATTTTTTTGAAATGTTTAGATATCCAAAGTTTTGAGCATGGAGAGTTAGTTTTTTATTAGTTGACTTCATATTAGTTTGTCCTTTGACTAAATTTTTTTTAGCATAGCCTCTATTGTTCGAACTATTGTTACTATTTTTTTTATTGTTATTATTATTTTATATTATTATAAAACAATATAATAATTATTTTTACATACGTAACAGACCTACCACACTACATTCTTTCTTAAATTTTTACACAATGTGAGGCCCTTCGACGGTCCTCTGTAGTGAATATGGGCAATATTGTTCTTCAACGACATTATCGGTTCACCGGTTGATGCTTGCTCATTGCTTGTTCACTGGTTTCTTGTTTTCCTGTTGTTGTTGTTCTTGTTTGCATGTTGGTCTTGTTGCAATTTGCATGCTTGGGATTCTGTAACCACGATTGGAACTGTGCTTCTTTCGTTCCCCATTGACGGGTGCATTTCGGTGCCATGTTTAGCTTCCTATTTGTTGTTTGTTGTTTGTTATTTGCAGTTTGCAAGTGAGAAATTTCAATACTAGAGATGCCTGAGTCAAAATCCTCTTGCAGAACATCTTTGTATGTGAGGAGAAAATATGATTTCCTTTTCTTATATGTCACTGTGGTTGTTGGTGGGTTCTGTGTCGACTATTGGCGATCAAGAACGAGATGAAGGCAACATTACAATATTGCTTCTCTAGTCGTAGTAGTCACATACAAAGATGGGCTACAAGAGGATTTTGACCGCTCCCAGTATTGAAAAATACCAACCCTGCAAACTGCAACTTTCTTAATTTTTTACATAGTGGGAGGCCTTTGGATGGTCCTCACATCCTTAAATTTTTACCTAACAGGCCTCACAACCTGAAATGTTTTCTTAACAGGTGTGTTACAATACAATTTCCTCCGATTTTTTGATACAATCTTGTGTGCCGTGAATTTGGCCAATATTGTTCTTCACCGACATTCCTGGTTGAATGGTTGATGCTTGCTCCTTGGTTCGCTAGATGTTGCTTCTTCTTTTTTTCAACTTTGCAGAGTTGAGGTCCTGCAGCTGCAGTTGGGCCTTTTGGTGCTTGTTCATTAGTTTGTTGTTTGTTGCTTTCTCTTGTTTGCTTCAACTTTTCAAGGTTGGGGTCCTACATCTGCAGTTGGACTTGTTGTTGCAGTTTCTAGGCCAGGGGATGTGCTTTTGTCCTTCCCCATTCACTAGTGGGTCTTGGTGTTGCAGTTGCATTCCTGCATTGCTTAAAAGGCCTGTTACAATACATTTTCATCTGATTTTTTTTATTTCTTTTTATTTCTTTTTTTTTCTTCTATAGTGAATATGGGAAATATTGTTCTTTAGCGGTGTTACTGGTTCACTGTTTTATGCTTTCTTGTTTCTTGTTGACTGGTTTCTTGCTTACATGTTGTTGTTGCTCTTGTTTGCCTGTTTTTGTTGTTCCAGTTTGCACACTTGGGATTCTGCAACTGCGATTGGAACTGCAGTTTTGTCGTTCCCCATTGACGGGTGGGTTTCATTGCTGGGTTTATGTTCGTATTCATTGTTTGATGTTTGTTATTTCCAGTTTGCAAGTGAAAATTTTAAATAATGGAGATGTCTGAGTCAAAATCCTCTTGCAAAACATCTTTGTATATGAAGAGAAAATTTGATTTCCTTTTTTATATGTCACTAGGTGTTATGGAGGTGGGTTATGAGTAGTCACATACAAAGATGTTTTGCAAGAGGATTTTGATCCCTCCCGGTATTGAAAATGCTTACTTGCAAACTAGGAAAAAAAAAAAACACACAGTGAATAAGGATGCAACCATGGCAGTGAAACTTACTCGTTGTTGTTTACTATTTCCAGTTCACAAGTAAGAAATTTCAATACTGAGAATGCTTCAGCCAAAATCCTCTTGGAGAACATATTTTGTATGTGAATACTACGACCAAAGAAATAGGAGTGTGACTAAGTGTTGTTGTGTGAAGGATGAACTTCTTGTCTCCCTTTCTTTTTCATCTTTTAAACTTACCCGTTTTTCCCTTTTCTTATTCCCCTCTATTATGTGTTTTTGGTTCTATACTTAGTCACATTTCTATGCTCGTAGATTCCCGTGGTGGAGAACTGACAAATTCTCATCTCCATCTATATCTTCACATCACAATTCTAACCAACAACTGTTCGTTTTCATACATAGACAATTTTATGAACGCGGGTTCGCGGATAGGCTCTATTGAACGCTAGTGCCCCATGTTCAGGGTATACATCTTGCACCCAAAACTTTGGTGATCTACAATTCAACCCCGGAATCCTTGAACTCGCAAGCTTGAATCTACCTATGATGACTCCATCTGACCGACCCGCCCTTCCATACTTGGTCGAGTCTTAAAAGTTTCGCAGGTTCACTGACTCCTGAGTTCACAAAAGTTTAAAAGATTTTTCGCTTCCCTCCATCGCCACCACCTTCCCCCCTTCCCAATGCACATTAATCATGCTTTTACTAGTGAAAACTCACCAGGCAGATTCGAAAATATTGGCATTATTAAGTGGAAATCTCGAAGACATCTCCCATTAAAACGCATTAACGAGCGAATATTATTGGATTTGATGATTTTTTTGCGTCCATCTTGAATTGGAAAAAAATGTTGGTTATTTTAGTTTTTTTAAGGAATCATCATAGTAATAGTGCAATATTGTACTACCCCATTGTCATCCACAAACGTGTCATCCACAAAGTTCTTTACGTCATGTCCCTCTTTAATACTGTGCAAATATTACAAGTTGTCATATTTGGGAATATGCTTGCATATGGAAATGTTAACTCATGTTATTAGTGACTATTCATCATACATATTCGAAAATATTGGCATTAATAGGTGAAAATATCGAGGACATCTTCCATTAAAATGAATTAAACCAAGATTTATGGAAGATTATACTATCATCCTCCAACGTTCATTTTAAATGCTTATTCCCATTTCCCTCTATCATCGAAAACTTGGGCTTTAAGGTGCCTTCATTGTAATGTTCATGGTCATCCACATTGTTATCGAATAAATTGGTAGGTGCGGACACTAACAGATCTCCCTAGATCCACCTAGATCTAGAACAAAATAGGACAGGACACGACTCTTTCCCTAAGTTGTGGTCATTGAATCTACTAATAAGAAGGAATGAGTGGCATACCTTTATATCGCTTCCTTAGGCCTCTGTTGTTCCCACTTCGCTCAGTTGCTCTTGTGAATTCAGGTCCAAGACAACACAAACCAACCAAAGTGAAGATAGAAAAGTATATTCAATGTCAACCTATGCATATGATCAAGGAGTTATTCTATAAAATAAGAGTGATTTTATGGGAAAGGGACATGTCGTTGTATTATATTAAATGAAAATAGAAGATACAACCTGATCGCCTTGATGTTGCAAGCTTCCTTTCAGTGAGCCTTGGTTCCAACACACACACTTTCTCTGCACTTGCATGAAGAAGATCCAATACCTCTTGATAGACCAAATAGAGTCTTCAAGCTTCTGTCCTGTTATCACCCCATAAATAATGGAAATCAGTCTTCTGACTAATATGTATCTATTTGGCATCTCTCCGGGTGACGAAAGTATAGCTCAGGTGATTTTGTTTCTTCCCTCCACTCTTGTCGCTCAGTCCTCCATCACCTTCTGCATCCTTCATCCGCTGCATCCTCTCCCCCTTGTCTTTATTCAGTCTCCATTATCCCGCTTTCCATCCCTGCATAAACGGACTTAGGATGAACCAAAAAAATTAGCAGTAAGGTTAGTTTAGGTTAATTTTGACTAATAAATGACTATTTAATAATTGATTAATTATTAATTAATTATTAATTAATTAATTAWTWAATTAGTTAAAAAACTAGATTAGTAATTAGTTAGTGATTAGTTAGTAATCTAGGYTAAAAGTTAGGTTAATTTTAAAATTAAATAAAAACAATTAAAACATTTAAAAAACAAAACAAAAAATTAAATAACATTTAAAAATATTAAAAACATTAAAAATAACAAAAAGTAATAAAAAATATTAAAAATAAAAAGAATATAATAAAAAATATATTAAATATAATATTAGAAATAAAAAGAAATAAAGCAAATTTAAAACAAAAAAATAATATATAATATAAAATAAAACAAAATATATAAAATCAAAAGAAAACAAAAAGGAAATATAAAAAAAGGAACGTAACATATAAACTAAAATAACACAACTAATCCTAAGTCCTAACTCTACATCCCCTCCTCCATGTACAATACACTACCCACTCACCTCACGTCCCATCCCCCACCTACCTCCACTACCCTTCCCCTACGTCATCTCCCCCACTACCACAACTCCCGCCTACCCATAACCTTCACGCATATTTCATATCCCGCCCCCCATCCAGTATACCTCAAAGTTTAATCAACGCGTTACATTAATTCCGGAGCCCCCCCCC
>JASDQU010012524.1:87877-98424 GCA_032191745.1 Picea mariana
AAGGTGGACTAGGTCCACTATATTATTAAATAAGGCCCACTATGGTAGTTAGATATAATAAATGGGTAATTAGATATAATAAATGTAAGAGGACTTCTTAGAAGGTTCTACTTCTAGAAGATTCCTCCTCTAGAATGTTCTTAGGTGATGGTAGAACTATATAAAGGGGTTCAAGAAATGTAATGAGACATGAAGAGAATTATTGTATTTGGAGTTGAAGCTCATTAGGAGGTTTCTCCCTCGAAGAGGCAAGTGAAAAAGAGAGGATCCCTTCCATAATAGGATCCATTGTATGGTGTTTCCCTACCTCAAAGGTTTGGTAATAATAAAGTGTGGTTTCTTCTATCTTTGCTCCGTGGATCTATTTTGTATTCAATATTTGTGGTGATTCTATTTGTAGATCTATTTGGGTACTTAACAGCTCGTGTGAACTTCTCTTGAACATATGAACGACACGACCAAAGACTTGGCAGCACCGACTCAAAGACGACCCAAGATATGACCTTGTAGCAAGTCAAACGAGAGACAAATGGATTTCCCGGCCCGTATTCAAATGACGAATAGGGGGTGTCATGTTCAAGAGCGACGCTTACTGCCATTAATATGAATACGAAAACACATCCCTTTCCCAAAATTTCCCCCACCATTTCTGGCGAGTACCTCTTTATTTTTACGCAAGCTTGAGGAGGATAACATATGCTTGTTGATGTAAGCTCATCCTTTGGATGAGTCCCTCAGAGTATATTTAACGAACCCTAGGAAGGAGTGGTTCAATCCCATTGCGGGTCTTTCGATGTTTGTTTAACGAGTCCAAGGATAGAAAACTCGGGAGTTTTTCTTGTTTTGAGAGTCTGAAAAAACACTTAAAGAGAACTCTCCCAGTTCCTTTTTCGTAAATAAGTTCGATGAGACTGAAAAAGTGATAAACTATCACCTGCCGAACATTTTCTTCAGATACTTTAACGAGAGTGAAGAGAACAAGATCGCTCGGCAATCTTTTCATTTTTATGGAGCGTGAAAAGAGCTTAAAGGATACTCCCTTAGGTTCATTGTTTCCATGTTACCATAACGAGTACAAAAAGACAAGAAAAAGTATACTCGGTTACGTTCTCATATATTTTCGAGTGCGAGAATGAACGAAGACTAAGCTCGAGGTTTTGCCTACAAAACCCTAAAATAGTAGTCGCTTGCGAAAAAAAGAAAAAACACCCTTACCCCCTCGTTCGGACTTCGAAGTTTCTATATCTGCAAAAAAACATACTCACAAGGCTATTAGGGCATTAGGTTTTATAAGCAAAGCAATAAAAATAATATAAAAAATCAATTAAAAATAGTAAAAAGTGAATAAATATGGGTAAAAAGGGTTTTTTACCATTTCATTATGATTTTGCCAAAAACTTGCCCAACATGCCTCATTTTCCCCCAAATTTCTTTGCTCGGTTGTGGGAGGCACAAGAAATCATTTGGAGAACCATTTCATCCAACGAGGTAACCTCTTGATCCTTCAACTTTTCATGGTTTAGTTTTGGTGTTTATTAGCGATTTTTTGAGTTTTTAAGTCCATTTTTAGGGCCGACCATGCGCTCAAGCATTCTCATAGGAGGGCCTTGTAGGACTTGCGAAAATCTAAGATTCTCGCAGGTGGCCTTTAGGGAACCTGCGAGAATCTCGCACTATGCCAAAGGCTCACCTGCGAGGGTCGAAACATGGATTTTAAAGTTAAATTTTGCTCAATAAAAATTATGCAAAAGTTTGAAACAAGTTGTTGACTCTTCTCTCATGGCTCTTGTGCAAGTGTTTGACCATCAAAATGTTGGAATAGCGAGAAAGAGAATATGAGGAGGAGGATGCCATTGTCGGGAATGACCCAGGTACAGTCGTTTCCCTCCAGGACTGTGGGCTATTGAAATTCCTCAGGATTCTAGGCATGAGAGCCCAACTCAGATTGTTGGAATACCTGGTCCACATGTGGGATGTGGACCAACAATTATTTCATGTGGGAGTCCATACGTTGACCCTAGATATCGAGGATATCTATTTTCTAACGGGGTTATTACGGTGTGGATAACATGCTAGCTTGATCGGTGGTCGATACGACGGACTCCCTATGAGTGAGTATTGTCGCCAGTATTGTGTTCCTGAGGAAGAAAGAAGAAAGGGTAAGGTTTCTATTTGGGGGGTCCAAGATTTGACCCTGTGGACCATCTTGTTCAATATTGCACACATGGATGGGAGTGCAGCTCCACACATGGATATCTAGAGCTACTTCCAATATGCCATAGAGTGTACAGATCCTTGGGTCTTCAACTGGTCGGATGCAGTTCTCCACGGTATGAAAAGACAATTGACGAAGTGTCGAAAGGGTTACTTGAAGCAGTTTGGGTACGGATCACTTTTGGTGTCATTCTTCCTCGAGAGGGTCCCACTGCTGCGACTACAGGTTGATTGGGGTTTACTGGCCCCACAGGATCTAAGGATGCTAAGGTGGTGCAACCTCATGGCTCGACACGTAGTTGGACCTATAATCAAGTACAATGATTCATTTTGGTTAAGGCCCCAGATGCTGATGATTGACGACTACACATACGCTGGTTTGGATTTCTAAGGGGATCTGGATTTGGCCCTGCCTTAGGATGCTCATTGGGGTGATTTAGGTAAGAAGTACACATTTTTTTCTTTTTAAATGTTTTTGCAAGTTTTATCATATGAAATGTTTTTATGTTTGTCCAAGAACTAATCAAAAAATCCCTTTTTGATGACACATATGTGGGGACATATCGACCTCCAGGAACGTCTCCTATTCAACGACGAGGAGAGGCAGCTCTGGTGGCAAGATGGGATTCCGAAGACTATGAGGCAGTGGAGCAGAACTTAGAGGGGTTGACCACGGACATCCCAGATATTTCTATTGGGGAGATCCCTAGACGTTACCAGTGCCATACTGTGGGCGTGTCCGAGTCTATCAGTCGACTGTTTTGTAGGGTAGCCCAAGCAGTTGTGTGTTATCATGAGCGTCATCTGTGACTCTATTTTGTAGAATCTATGGGCTTCATATTTTGAGATTTTGGTCCTTGGACAGAAAATTTTTGTAAAAACTTTTGATCGTTATATACATATATACAGCTTCTACTAGTTTATTTGTGTTGTGTGATACATGTGATATGTGATTGGTTTATAAATGGCCCAAATGTCTGTCTAACACATAGTTAGCTAATGCATCAGTCAATGTATTTAGACATCTAGGAATGTGTTGATACTCAATATAATCAAAATAACGTTCCAAGAGGTGAATTCGTAAATATACCCGTAATAAAGTAGGACTTCGAATAGCATAGACATTACTTAGTTGTAGCACTAATAGCTGTGAATCGAGTCGTATAACCAAGTGGCGGATACCAAGAGAAATAGCATCAATCAACAATTCGACGATGACGCTATATTCTGCAATATTATTGGTCGCGCGACCAAGGCACACACCTCACAGACTGATAAGTTCATTTGTAGGTGCGTAAATTGGCCATGCAGTAGAAGCAATGTTCTGCGTACTATGACTAGCACCATCGGCGAAGCCAATGTGGGGTAGCAAAGACTCTGAAATTTGGAAACCAAGCACAACGTAACATAAGCGGTCGAGGGCAAAGACCAAATAATGAAAAAGCATACTACAGTAACACACAAAAAGTATGATACAATAAAATACAAGCACTCATGCACAGGTGATCTTAGGCATAGTAATTCTTTAAGTACAACCCATTTCTAGGTTCACTCAAAGGCATACTGTTGTAGTCCACCAACTTGTAAGCTCCTTTCTCTAAAACTTGTCTAACGATATAAGGACCTCACCACATAGCTTCAAATTTTTTGACTCCTAGAATATCTCGATCTTGTTCGTAAAGTAGAACCATATCACCTTCAGAGAAAACATGTGACCTGACATGTTTGTCATATTGGGCTTTGATGCGTTTCTTCTGGGCTTCTATAACTAGGGTGGCATTGCGATGGGTTTCGTCTAATTGCATGAGATACAAAAAACGTTCTTCTTTGGTAGAAGTGTTTGGGAGAAGTTTGACGGCTAGTTTTAGGGAGGGTATCTCACATTCAATCGGCAAGATGGCTTCTAGACCATAAACTAACTAGAATGGTGTAAACCCGATAGCAGACTTAACGGATGTCTAGTAAGCCCACAATGCTGAAAACAACATCGTGTGCCAACTCGTTTTGTGAATCCCTATCATTCGTCGAAGCATGGTAATGAGGACCTTGTTTATTGCTTCGACTTGGTCATTGGCTTGTGGGTAATAGGGTGTTGAGTTTTCATGGCGAAGACCCAACTTTTCAGTGAGTTCAGACATCACGAAGCTTCTAAAGTGGCTACCGTGATCAGTAATGATAGATTGAGGAACACCAAAATGAGAAATGATGTGATTGAATATGAATAATGCTACAGTCCTTCTGGTATTGTCGAATTTTGGCATCGCCTTGGCCCATTTCGTAAAATAATCTACGGCTACAATAATGTATCCATGCCTCTCGGCTGAGTGAGGGTGACATGTCATGAAATCGATACCCCATTTCGCAAAAGGACCAACAAAGACCATAGGGTGTAGAGGAGCAGGGTGTGATCGTATTTTGTTGTTGTAGGTTTGGCAAGCGTGGCATTTTTGGACGACAATTATACAATCGTTAAATAAAAAAGGCCAAAAATACCCTGCTCGTAAGATCTTCTGGGCAGTAGCATACCCAGACATGTGACCACCACAGGCTCTAGAATGGCATTCATTGAGGGCTTTCTCGGCTTCGTCAAATGTGAGGTAGCTTCAAAAAACGGAGTCAATCCCACGACGATAAAGAGTATCACCGAGGATAATATACTGATGGGCTTGGTAATGTATTCGACGACGGTCAGTGCTAGACAAATTGGGCTGGAAAGTATGGGTCTGGAGATATATGATAATATATCCGTACCAAAGGTCATCAGAACTAATCAGGAAAAGGGATTCATAGGGTAATGAATCTGTTGCTACATTTTTCGTCTCAGAGTAGGGAAGGTCACATATCAACTCGGCAAACACCAAGGATTTCTTGGACTTAGCACGTTCGAATTCTAAGTCAAACTCCTGGAGTATTACGATCCATTTGGAGTATTTTTCCCCTAGCAATTGGTGTGTAAGAATGTGTTGCATGGGGTTGCAGTTAGAAATTACCGTAGTCTTCGAGAGAGGATATAGTGCCGAAAACATTGAACAGCTTGGACAGCTGCCAAGGCCAGTTTTTCAACATGTAAATACTTGGTTTCGGTAGTCATGAGACTCCAACTCAAGTAATAAATGACATGAGAATCATGAGAATCATCCTCCTAGATGAGAACCATAGAGATGGTATAGTTCGAGGCTGCGAGGTGGGAAGAGTAGTGGGGTACATGTCAAAGACAGTTTCAAAGCTTCAAAATCTTTGTTGGCAGTGCTATCCCATATGAACTCATAACATTTATTGAGCAGTCGCGTAAATCCAAGAGTTAGCTCAGCATAGTTTGGGATGAAACGATGGAGAAAGTTTGCCTTCCCTTGCAAACTTTGTAACTGGTGAAGTGAGGAAGGAGGAGGGAGATTGAGAATTACTTCAACCTTCAAAGGATCTACCCTGATCCTTTGACGTGAAACAATAAAGCCTAGAAGTCGGTCGGATTCTACACAGAAAACACATTTGTGGGGATTCAAGCATATATGGTAAAACCGACGTCGAAGGAAAATGGCGTGGAGGTGTATTGGATGATCTACACGGCTCATGGAATGAGTGGGTAAGTCATCGAGATATGGCTGCACAATGTGCTTTATATCATGGAAGGCATAAGACAGAGCATGCTGAAAAGTTTCGCCAACATTTTTAAACCGAATGGAAGTTTTCGATAGGTGAAAGTGCCCCAAGGAAAAATAAAAGTGGTCTTGTGTTGGTCTACAGGAACGATATTGATTTGATTATATCCAAAGAAACCATCCATTAGAGAGAAGATTTCACTTCTAGCACAATCATCGACGATCTGGTCAACGAAGGGGGTAGGAAAGTTGTCTTTAGGAAAAGTTTTGTTAATGTCCCTATAATCACCGCACACATGGATTGTGCCTTGTTTCTTGTCGATTGGGACAAGATTGTAAACCCAGTTAGTTAGAGCCACAGGGTAAATAAATCTAGCTTTGAGAAGTTTCTCAAATTCAAGCTTGATAGCGGTCGCTTTAAGTGGGTGGACTGAACGAAGTCGTTGCCGGATGGGTTTAGCATCTGGGTATGTCTTAATCTCATGTATCACAATGTCGGGGTCAATACCTGGCATTTCTTCATATCTCCAGGTGAAGACGTCACGAAATTCTTGGAAAAGAAACTTGTAAGTGACAACTTCGTCATGGGAACACGAAGCTCTGATATGCACATTTTCGACAATTCCAGGTTTTATGGATATGTCGAAGGGGATGGTGGGTGAGATATTACTTAAGTTCCCTTCGTAGAACAAATCATATGTAGAATCGGGAACGGTAGAAATGACGACAACGGTCGATGGGGTCGAGATCCTTTGGTAACCCTCGATGGTGTGTGGTTCCAGGAAGAGGATGGAAGGATGATTTCCATCGTCCCAAGGGGTGTCTTCCATGGACATAACAGACATAATCATCTCATCCGTGGGAAAAATAACGCAGAATGGATCTGGAGATAAATCACCAAGAGAGGGGGTAGCAGGGGTTTTCGATTGAATGGCTTGATAAGTGGATTCGACCGGACTCAAAGGCATTTTGTCGCCATAACGAAGATGATCGTCGGGGTTGGGTACCATCCATGGGTCGTAAGATGCAGGGGTTTCATGAACAGAGGTGGAGATCATGTTGATCGAGGCGACAAATGGATGTGGAACATCGAACGATGGGATGGGGAAAGTGCAAATTAACGAGGAATATTTAAGAATACCCACACCGACGTTCTCATATCCAGAGGGGGTTTTGTAATGAACGGTACGTTGTTGGTACATGCATCGGAGTGAAAGAAGGCCAATTGGTCGACGGTAACTCTTTTCCTTTATGTGGGAAACAAACGACATGGAAAAGAGTTGAAACACCTGCATGCATGGAATCAATCTAGCTATGGCCAAGTAGAAGGTTGTAATCGAGAGGAGTGTCAAAGACATTCACTTCAACTTGGACCATTTTTCCTTCTAACGTAATAGGCAACGAAGGGAGGACACCGTAAGGCTTAAAACCAGAGCCATTGAAGGCTTTGAGCGTGTTGTGGGATTCAGTCAAAGGAGGAGAGATGATGAATTTCTAGTAGGTAATAGACATGACACAAGTCAAGGAACCCTCATCAATAATCGTTCTACAAATGTTTTTGTCGGAGACAATAACTTGTATTTGGAATGAAAGTTGAGGGGGTAACCTTGGAATGTGATCTTCCAAGTCAAAAATTATTAAATTCATATCCATGGGGTCGATTCCACCAATAGATTTCAACAGTGTCTTCCATTGTATAGGAGAAACTCTTAAGGACTTCGAGGGCTGACATTACAGACGGTGCTTGGGCCAGATCTTCGACAATACTGTAGTTCTGGGCAGCACGTGCATGGGGATTGAAAGCCGATTTTTGAACAACACCCTTTGGAGGAGGGCGAAGAACTATGTCTAGGCTCAGTCGTTTGAGATGAAGAGGACCATTGGTAGGTGGAGTCGTGGGAGATGGTTGGACCAACGAAGGAGGTATTGCATCGACCTTCTCTTTGGAGGAAGGATAATTTTTGGCTCGAGTGGTAAGTGTGATGTCATTCTTATTTGAATCACATGTACACATTAAGACATAGGATGTATTGGAGGGGGAAGGTTGGTCATGATTGACCAATTGGGCCTATTGTTGAGAAGGGAAGGGTTGTGACAATACGGTCGGAGTGGGGGGTTTCGTGGTCCCTTAAAGGAACTTAGTAACCTTGGCTCGTTGTGGACAATCCTTAGTGTAGTGATCATCACCATAGATAAGACAAGGGTATCGGGGTTTGCGCTTATCCCTATCGTCAACATGTGGTGTTTTGGTTTTCTCAGTTTGTGGATTATTTTTATCCTCCTTGGTCCTACCCTTTCCTTTTTTGGATTTACTTTTGTCGGCGGGGGTAGATTGAACAAAATTTACCTCAGAAGTCTTGTCGGTGGGAGGGGTAGGAGAGGGAGCATTTTGAACATTAGAAGAAATGGATTTGGGGTTGTTGCTAGAGGTTTGGATGGAATGAGGTTGGGCATGGAAGGTGCCAATCACACCGTCAGCTGCATGAGAAGCAGCAGGAGTGGTTGAAGTAGTAGAAGTAGAAGGACGAGGTGCATCAAGGAGTAAGTTGTAAAGAGTACATGTTTTTGAGTAAATGAGGTCTAGGTATTGGGCACGATTGATTGCCTGTTCTTCTGTGACAACTCCACCCATGGCGATGTCACGATCGATGTCATTCACGAATGATTTCGTGCACCATTCTGCCAGCAACTAATTGGTAAGTTTGAGTTTGATGAGACATTGTCTCCGTCGCCACTCATGAATGTGATCAGAGATATGAGTGGCTTTGGTTTGTTTGAAAGAACTCAAAATCTTGGTTCCTGTTTCGTAGCGAATCGGTAACTGGTAGTGGGTGAGGAAATCCATAGCAAGGGTGTTGAAGTCGGTGAAGAAGCCTCTTGGTAATTTGATATACCACTTCGTAGTGCAACCTGTGAGGGTTTGTTGATAAAGGCGTAAATGAATAGAGTCATCCATCAAGGAGTTGGATGAGCACCAAAGGTGAAAATTCATTACATGATTGTTCAGGTCCTCTCCCGGTTTACCATCGAATTTAGGGATGTCAAATGATAGTTTGGCCGGTATGGCGGGCCATTGAGGAGAGTGAGGAATCGAATCATTTAAAATCCTCAACAGATCCGGGAGGTCCAGAGTGGCTAAGAAAGGTAACTGTCTATTCACATGCAGGTATTGGTGACTTTGGGGAGGGAGTCCTGTTGGTAAACCATTGGGACCATAAGCAGTCTGCATATAATGCAAAGATCCAGGAAAATTCGGTTGTTGGTTTGAAGGCAAGTAATTTGTAGGGTTGTACCCTTGAACAGGGGCGTGGGGTTGAGTGTTCAAGCCCAAAATAGGATTAGACATGCCTGGATATGGTTGGCCTGTACTAGGGGGTATTACGGAGTTAGCTTGAGGCTGTTGCCCCCCAGTCGATTGAGGATTATGTTGTATAAGATAATTCCAATACTGGGCCAAGGATGGAGGTATGTTTTTTCCATAGGGTGGGGTTGGTGGGGGTTTCCCTCCAATCAGGGGTTGCATCCCAATTAGGATTCATCCTGCAAAAGGGGGTTGAGTTTGGCCTCTTTGGTGAAATTTTCCACCAACAGGAATCTGGTAATTAGGTGTGAAAGACGGAATGGTGCCACTAGGATCAGTGCCTCCGATAGAGGATGGAAGAGGTCCTCTGAAAGGGGGTGGAGGAAGTGTTGAAATGAAACTGGGAAGATGGTGCCCAGAAGGAGTGGAACCAGCAGGAATCTTAGATGTGATCTGTGTAGGAGTGGGAATAGAAGAATTTAACACATGATATCTGAGTGGAAGTGTTGGGGTGAATCTGGGTGAAAGCGGTGTGCCAATGGGAGCTTGGCTAGCCGCAGTAATCCCGATGTGAGGAATCATAGTATCTGGTTCCATTGTGTAATGGAGTGTTTGTAGAGGGATATTCAAGATGTGGTCAGTTGGCGGAGCGTCTGAACCAGGGAAATAATAAGTAGTAATAAAAGGTACTGCATATGGATCAGATGTTTCAGGCCGCTCGGGTGTGACAGTGATATCAACGCCTTCTCCTAAGCCAAAGAGATCCCGTCTAAAAATGCCAGTAGTCCAAAAAGGATCTTGACCCTCAAGTCCTATGAAAGGTCTGGTTGGTGATCCAGAAGACTGAACAACTAAATCTCTGGAATAATTCACTCGCACAATACGTCTCCCAAAGTCGGGAGGAAGTCGAAAGTCCTCTCGAGAATTGGTAATTTAGAACCATTCTAGAGAGTTAGTTCTTTCCACTTGCGGAGTGGAAATGTCTTAGACTTCACTATGTTGAGAAGAGCCCTCCGGTGAGTTGGTAGGAAAGGGTTGAGAACCTTCCAGATCTTCTTTGGGTAAGCCTTGCATCCTACATGAACAACGTGGAGGGTCAATTGTGATCGAGTTAGAAACTTACGAAAGAAATTCTATGGCCAACTTGGGTAAACAAACAACATGCGCTAGTAAAATATAGGAAGCAAAACCAAGCAAATAAGACCTTCCAATTCCAAAGTCACTAGTTGGTGATGAAATCTAATGTCATGATGACGAGACAAGAAGGGGCTGGGCTAGGGTGGAAAATTTATGTTGACGACCTGCTTAACGGACTTACACCCTGGTGCAAGCTCCCACACATAATCATGGGTATACCCTCTAAGGAGCCCGAGTGATTTTGGCCAACATCGATTCCAGGGACCGTGAAGACTTACCCCTTCACAATCACCTTG
>JASDQU010012525.1:0-20623 GCA_032191745.1 Picea mariana
TTGATTTCCAGGTTCATGGAGTCCCCTAAAGACTCTCATTGGAAAGTCGGGAAAAGAATTTTAAGATATGTTGCAGGTACAGCTGGATATGGACTGTGGTACACTCGTACTTCAGATTGTACTCTTACAGGGTACACAGATAGTGATTTTGCAGGTTGCATTGATGATCGGAAAAACACCGCTGGTTATGCTTTTCATTTTGGTTCCAATCTCATTTCCTGGGAATCCAAGAAACAACCCATTGTGAGTCTCTCGTCCGCAGAAGCAGAATATGTCGCAGCCACTACCGCAGCATGCCATGCCATGTGGCTCCGAAGATTGTTGAAGGATATGGGTCATGCAGTGAAATATACTACTACCATCTTTTGCGACAACAGCTCAGCCATCGCCTTGTCCAAGAATCATGTGTTTCACAAGAAAAGTAAGCACATTGACACTCGCTATCACTTCATCCGCGAGCTAGTCAAAGAGGGGGAGATCAGCTTATTGTTTTGTGGCTCCAAGGAGCAGTTAGCAGATATGTTTACAAAGCCATTAGGAAAACTTGCATTTGAGTATCAGAGACAACACTTAGGCATAGGTAGTGCGGATGATGTAATCTCGTTCTTAATTAAGAGGGAGTGTTAGAAATAGTAATTACTCACTATAGTTTAGTTAACAGTGTTTTTCGGCTTTTTAGTTTTTTACCAAGTTTCCCCTTTTACGCATGACTGTAAAGCTATTGTAAATCATATACATTCTGTGAATAGTGAGACGACAATTATGCCCTTCCATTTCTGCGTGTATATTCTTCATGCTTGCATATTCTTTCAAGGACAAGAGTGGATATTTAGAATGTGAGGACAAGACATCAAATAGGGGCGACGTTTTGGGAGGAGGGGACAATTAATATGCATGACGGAGGGGTGAGATGGTATGCAACATGTCATCGTGATGCGTGTGAAGGGGAGTTGAAGATCCCTCTAGGTGGTCATCAACATCATATTGATTAATAAGTGAAATAAAAGGAAAGGACCTCTTCTATTTCTATCTAGTTTTACATCACAATTTTCAAATTATTTTACATGAATTCAAGTTTAATGATGGGTCCCTTTTTTTCTTTCTGGGGAACCCATCATATTTTTGAGAGGCTCCTTCTCCTCTTAGGCCACAGACCAAACTTACCTCACAAGGGAAAAAATGACCGGAACTAGATCCAGGCCCGAGATATGTTTGTGCTCTTTCACTTTTCTTTTTATTTTTCCTTCAAGATAATTCGAGGAGGTAGTAACACGTTTTGCTTCCATTTGCAGGTTAAAATGGAATGGTTTCAATTTCGAGAAGGGATACTTTCATATATCTAAAAGGTACTCAGGTTCCATTAACCGGTCTCTTACTGATATTCTCTGTCATAGATCAATTGAAAAATTTGTTCTCAGTTTTATTTCTTAACGAGATCTCCTATAGAGAGTATATTCAGTTGATTCTTTATTTTTAAAAATGTTAATAGAGGTTATTTGGGCATGTACAACTCCAACTGTGTGAATATTTTTTATTGGAAAGAAAAAATTCAAGGCCCTATTGTCATACATCAGGCCTATCTAACTCTATAAATATATTTTTCAATACTATCTAACTCTATAAATATATTTTTCAATACTGTACTTTAAGACCCATTGTTTCAAATAATCATTTCGTTAATATATATATATATATATATATAATTTTAATTTCTCCTTTTATGAGTTAACTCAAACACTTTCCCACTCATAGAGTTATACTGAGGTACTTTTAACGTTGTTGTTTCATCTAATTTCCAGAATTTAATTTATCAAAATATATGTTCATGAAAAGATGACATTTGTCAAGTCAAACTTTTCTCCAAGAGTCAAAAAAAAATAATAATTACATACTTCCACAAATTAAAATTTGAATTTCTATAAATAGAAATTTATTTTTAAAACAACAACTTTGAAATAAATTATTTTGAATATTTGAGGATATCATAAGAATGTTTCTAATACACCAGTTATCTTTCATTTAGTGGTTTCATCCTTTTATTTCTAAGCATTCAAAATAATAAAAAAAGTCTAGTTTATAGCCACAAATAACATTCATATTATTTTTATTATATATGTTCAATAATAAAATTTTATTTGTTTAAAAGGATTAAAGTAGTTATTCATGTTAAACTACAAAAATCTTTCTTTATTTAACCTTTATTATAGGTATTCTATAACCAAGAAATATTATCTTATTATTGTTTCAAGTCATAATCAATGATTACTTCTCTTAGTTTATTTCTTTGCTAAAAACAAATGAAATAAATTTATTGAAATATGAATATTTAGGATTCCTATGCAAGCTAAGAATTCTGTGGTTATTTCTACTTTCACAACAATATATCTCGCAACATATTATTAAGAACATATTGAGAGATAATAAATATTAGCATCCAACTAGCTTGAACATGATTTTAGGAGTTATCTAAGACTATAAATATTTGAGCTAATAATTATAAGAGATTAATTAACAAAGGTAGATAAACATATATGAACCACAATTCTTTACTTGGACAAATTGAGGAGAGATTCCAGATCCTCCCAAACATAGACCAGAGTAGCCAAAAACTGCTAACTCTTGTCACCCCCGAGCTAAATACTTTATTTGAGAGGAAAATGAAAATTTCGAGAASCTTCTMTAGGTAATTTAGATAACTTGGTTCTTTCTCATAACCACCAAGCTCTAAATCTACACAAGMACTCAACAACATCTTGTTTGTTAGAAAAACAGGATCACAAAGAAATAAAATAAAAACAAATGCATAAATAAAACAAATAAGTTAMACAATACAATAGAGACATAGATATATGTGGTTCAACGAGTGTCTTCTATGTRCACCAGAAAAATTGCCAAGTCCTTCATTTTTATTTTGCATCAAATGAAGGGATACAACCTACAACACAACTGATGTAATTTCCTCTTTCCCCTAGACCCCACAAAGGGGTCGATCCCCTCTGTAACTCCCCTACTTGGAGTGGTGTACAATCTTCATGCGGTATAAACAACCAACATTGATTACACCATACTTGTTTCTTCCGTCTTGTTTTACCAAGAAAAGAATAATAATAGCCTGCCTAGGTATTTTATTTCTTTTTTGAGCTATCCTTTTCCCTAACTCTTGAGAGTCTTGGTCTAACTTGTTTCTAGCTTGTTTCCTAACCTCCCACACTCTTGGGGGTAGGTTAACACTTTTCCTCATGGACAACATTTACTTTTACCCTAGTGGTTTCTATCATTTTTTCACTTTTCCCATGGAATAAATAATTTATCTTATCATAGTTGGGTTATCTCATCAATTTATGTGRGCAATTTTTAAATAAAATAAAATTAAAATAATATTTACATAACTATTCTTCACTATCAATTATCTATGATGATCAAAATGWTMATTTRATTTTTTCCCAATGTCATAACTCAATGTTCACAATTACATAAAATTACTSAACTATTTAAATTCAAGGGATGTTACATCTTCCCCCCCATTGAACTGAACATCATCCTTATGTTCCAATTAAGTATCCAAACCTTACAAGATAAATGGGTATTATTTCCACATAGCCTCTTCTATTTCCCAATTAACTTCCTTAGGAATAGTCAGGTTGAAATCAGCTGACCATGACTCCATGAGTGCGGAACATGTCGAAACTACCTCAGGGTTGAATGTTACAAGTGGAAAATCAAGAATTTGGTTATTGGAAGCCCTTAAAATTAGGGATTTGAAAATATGTGAAAATTCCCAAATGGAAAAAGACGTAGGCACAAATTCTTTTGGATTATATACCATATGGGAGGAGGCACGATGTTGCCTAGTATGTTGGGGAAATAATTATATCTTGTTATTATGAGCACTGTTTTTTGAGTGTGAGGCAAGGAGAAGTTTTTTTTTCTGAAACTTAAGGACTATTACTAAGGAGTCTGTTTGGAGTTTGCCCTCACGGGTTCATGGTCAAGCTAGGAGGTGAACGAATCAAGTAAATTGGTTGTTTTGTTTTAAGGTTGGGAGGAACTTGGTTGTTCCATTTGTTGTTCGACAATTGTTCAGGTATGTCTATCTACTCCTTCTCTAGTCAAATTTTATTTGAATTATTGGCTGATAGAATGGATGTGTTTAAATCTAGATGAATTGTTTTGTTTATTAAATTTTGATGGAATGGGGTGAATTGTAGGATAGAAAAAATTTCTATGTATATTCAGTGTAATGGAATTTAATTAGGGAAATATATTAGGAGATACATCTATGTTAAATAAAATATCATTTCAAATACTGTGCTAGAAATCCCTACTAGATATGTGGGTCATATACATCTAGATATTCAGTTTTGCATGTGAACTTTAGACTATGCAAATGCTAAAAGAAATTTTGAAAGTAAATTTTATATATATATATATATATATATATATATATATATATATATATATATATATCTTTGTAGGTCATCTCTTTAATTTTGGATGAATTATTCTATTGATTAAATTAGTGTTGGAATGAAGTAAAATATAGTATAATTCTTACAGTTTTATTGTACTCCTTGAGTAAGAAAATTATGGAAGTAAACTTAAAAGATTAGATTTATACACATATATTGTTATAGGCTAAATACAAAGGCTATAATAAATAGCTATGATGATTAGGCAGTGCAAATGTCATTCAAGAGTGGGAATGATTACAAATTATAGGAGGTAACTATGGATATAATTATATATATATATATATATATATATATATATATATAGCTGACTGTACCAAATTTCAGAGTCTTTTAAAATACTTAATGTGTGCATTCCACGAGATGCCAATGATATAAAGGAAAGCGAACAGTTCAGTCAGCCACAAATGAAGTTCTGAAATAAAATAAGACAGGAGCAAAAACTAAATGAATCGAAGGACATACATTCTGGAATCATATAATTTGATATGGATAGACATACTTTTGTGATAGTCAAAAATGGAATATCTATTTGAATAAATAAAGGAATCGTTCAAATTTCTCTATAAATATCAAAGTAGACCCGGAAGGGCGTAAAGAATAGAATCAATTTTCACGCGTACGTATTGCTACCCATTACATAATTCTATGCATAACATATTTAATATACCAAAAGCAAAGGATTSATTGATTGAGTTTCCATGTAAGTCGACTATACAATTATGAGCAATGGTATAATCCTATTCATTACATCTTATTCATTACTATTACACAGAAAGAAGGATTTTCCCGTTATGTCCTTTCTTTAAAACTGAATATACAGTGGAACCGATTGTCATAGGAGACTGGTACCTTTCAAACAATAACAATATTCTACTGCAAAACCAAATCTTTATGATAGAACATAGAGTCTGTTTTTTCTTTAAAGAAATGTTGTTAGATTGGAACCTGAGTACCTTCTGCACGAGGCACGACCTTGGAAATATCGAGACTTTGGACGGTTAATAACCTTACAAGAAGACCTAGAAATTTAAATTCCGAAATATAGAGAATGTACCAGGGTAAACTCTTTTCAGAGTTAACACGGGTGAATTTAAAGACTGCACTTAGCTTACGAATTGGAACAAGTTGTTCCATCTGCGTTGTGAAAGTAGTCACCCACAGACCCAAGCTAGAGAAGTGGATCAAGTTTGGCATGATGGGTACCCTCACAACAAATAGGTGTCACAACATTAGATCACAATAATCAATCCCTAAACCATAAATATCAGAAAGAAATAAAGAAGCGTTGGAAATTAAAATGTTGAATAATATACAAAACATAATGTACTCCATAAATCTTATATGAATGTAGATCACCAATGAGGACACGAGATCTCAATAGGGTTCGAGGTACCTAAAATCTCTGTTCTTTTCTTTCTTACAAAACGAGGAGAGTTTTATATATTCTAAATACCTTAGTTCTGAATGAAGTATATGGCTATATCTTCTAGGAATTTTTTTAAGACTATGAATTAATATTATCACATAGTAGAAGCCTCCACCATTTGACTAAACATGTGCAGCCAGGATTAGGGTAACCGCTGAATGAATCCAAATCTTGTAGAATGAAAAGGAAAATAAAATCTTACCTCAAACTATAGGGATGTATTGCGGTCTGTAACCTGAGAATGTCATATTCTCTATGACGAATTCAAAAGTTGAAACATAAAGAATTAATGCACACCAACAATGTAATTAAGAAAAATGTGACCCATATCCATAGATATCATAGTAAGGATAAAACTGGTGTAAAGGTTGAGTTTGGAGCCATGAGGATCGAACCCTGGCTTCGACAAAGAACCCTCTCTAAAGTGGGTACGAGCCATGGTATAACTCTTGGAAATATCTTTACCAAACAATAGTATTCTATGTTGAAACACTTAGGGTCAGTAACTTGGACCTACCATCGGATGCGTAGTGATGGATATGTCGCAAGTGACTCCCTTGTAAAAGAAAAGATTATCCCACTACATATCAGAAAAGAGGCTAGGGTAAATTACGAATTAACAAAATCTGAACATAATCGACTCTAATACAATAAATTAAGCTTATATATAAAATACGTTACAGAATGATGACTGTTGGAGAACAATTGAACCCATTAACCAAAGAGTTAAGACCACTACCCAACACCATTGCAACTCTTGTATATCTAACGAGAAGTGCAAAGGGAAATAATTCCACGAGTCAATATTAATGAGAAAGGAGGTTCTCAACCAACATCTGAAAAAAAAGAACATTAGAGAGACGATTTCAAGGTGTGACTAACCCTAGGTAGGCTACAGTGGACCAAGCATTAGGTTTTGAAGAAATTACCTAATGAGAGAGGGACCAACAGACATTTAATAGCTCCTTTCTTTCATGGATCAGGTAACCTCCTTCATCATCGGGGTTAAGCATAGAAAAGTTGCAGACATTAGCACAGAGTGTTTTCCCTGAGGGCTCAGAGAACATAGGGTAAAGTTGAAATGATAAGTTGTATGGAACCCTGCTGAATAGATCAATGGTGATTAATGACAAGTGGTACCTTGGCCATGTGTTCAAAGTGAAGTGGTGGAATTTCAATGGGTACTTCGGATGAATGATGATCCCAAGGGATTTTGTTTTTCAGAAAGACATAAATATTTCATGCATGGTGTAATTAAACCATGACAGTCATATATGTGTCTACCTCGCATCAATTTATGGACATTACAATGTCATATTGTTAGGTTTTCTTGTTGAGTCTTTGTTTTCAATTTAGTTAGGGTTTTTACTCCTATTGTCGGAACCGTTAACTATTTTGTTGGCGGGGTTAGTTCTTAAGGGAAGGTTAGGATGAGAAGTTACACTAATTGTTAATAGAAACCATTTCAAGCGCTAATACTTACTTTTGGTGTCGCAATACCATTAACTCAGTTAATGGAAACCTGTTCACTTTGTACCTTTAGTTTAGTCAATTCATTCGGCCTAGGGTCGTTGAATACGTCATAAGTTACATAGTATGCCCTATATTTTTGCATTTTCAAAACTGAAGTACTATGGTGATCACTTTATGTTTTGTTTAAGGAACCTAACTACTTTCCACTTTCCTTAAGAATAGGATGGAGATAGAGTCTTCCTTTATCAGTTGATCCTAGAAATGATATGTTTAATCGATAGAGGATAAAATAAGTATTCAAATCACTCTATTATTATAACTAAGAAAAGTTGAAGGACATCCAAAGCATATGAATAATTCTAATGACCCTATTTTTTTTTCATTTAAATTTACTGATAAATTAGGGTACACTACATATAGTATCAGAGCAAAGGTTACAACATTTGAACCTTAAACATGGCCGAAACATTTACTTAAGAACATAATTTTTGTTTATGAAAAACTAACAAAACAATTACTATTACAAACATAAAAAACTTTATTTATGTTGTGATCATGGCAGCCCAGAACGAAGTAGAGATCATACTCGAGGAGAATCCTGAGAAAATGCCTCCTCAAGAATAGAGGAAGAAAAGTGATGGAATTTCACCTACTAGACTTCTGGAAACTATGAGAAATCTCATTGTGGAGATACAAGTTTTCAAAGAAGACAATGAGAAACTAAAAAAGGAACAGTATCAACAACATTAAATAAATGAAGTTTTGTTACAAAGAATAGTGACAAAAAAGATCCCAAAGGAAGATAACTAGGAAGAAGAGGTCAGTAAAATGGCCTCCAAGAATTATGATACAAAAGAAGAAAAAGGGAACAACTCTTTTGAACATAAACCTTCAACAGAAGACAAAACAAAAATAGGAAGAAAAAGAAAATAGGTGGACCATGTTGAGGGAGAGTTTAGGAAAATCAAACCGTCCACCTTTGATGGGGAATCTAGAACAGTGGAGGAAGTTGAAGCATGGTTATTATACATAAAGAAGTATTTCCAGATATACAACTACTCCAACAATATGAAGGTCATAATGGCCATCTATAATCTGAAATTAAAAGCTAGCATATGGGGGTAGGACCTAAAGTTGGCCAAGGGCCTAAAGGAAAAATAGATGGAAGGGTCGTATTTTAAGAAATAATTTAAGAAATAGTATCTATCAGAAAGTTACTATGAAATAAAAACCAAATAATGTTATGATCTACGACTCAGTCAAATGGCTATGGATGATCTTATAAACAAATTCCTGGAATTACTAAGGTTCATGCCTTATATCCCGGAGGAAAAGTCAAAATCCAGCAGTTTCTAAGTTGTTTACCACAGTCATATAAGGACATAATCAAATTCGATAATCCCAAGTCCTTGATTGAAATTTTTAGGAAGGACCAAATGTGTTACGACCAATACAAACAACGATTGGAATTTCCCAAGGCTTGGAAAGACAAGAAACAAGACCGAATGAACCAGCGGAAGAAGGGATATTAGCCAACCCCTTTCTCGAACATAGCAAAGAGTTTTCCAAGGAAATATTTTCACTGCAACAACCAGAACACCAGAGGAGGTGGTAAACTAGTAAATCTGTGAACAAAGAAGCTTGGTGACAGCCCCCATGAACCATTAAAATGTTGGGAAAGTGGATAACCTCACCTGAGGAGGAATTTTCTATGTTTGACTCTAGCCTCCAGGACTATTCACAACCTACAGTGGGAGATGTGGACGTAAGCTTACATTGGATCAATGCAGTCATTGATGGTCGACAAGATGACTACCAATCCACTGTAGTGGAAATTGAAGGTAAAATTAACAATACTGGTATTTGTGTTTTAATTGATCAAGGAGCTATGTTGAGTTATATCGCTGATGGATTACTAGATTCAAATAAACTTAATAAACCAAGAAATGAAAAATCCTGGCTAGTACAACTAGCAACAAGAACAAAAAGAAATATATCTGATTTTATTTATGATTGTGAGTTCAGTTTAGGTGGTCAAAACACAAAGACAAATCTAAACATTCTACCATTAGGGTCTTATGAGATAATTATTGGAAGGGATTGGTTAGAAAGGCATAAAGTAGTTTTAGATTGTTATGAAAAATCACTCAAGTATAAAGATGAAAATGTCATTGTTAGGACAGTTCAAGGTATACAAAAACCAACTTGAGTTAGACAGATTTCAGATTTATGCCATCCAAGTGACAAATCTGCTGGAAAAAGAAAATAAACCTAGCTTGGAGGATTTTGTCATCTTGCATGATTTCAAATATGTGTTTGTTGATGATATACATGAATTACCCCTAAGGAGAGAGATACAATTTCTAGTCGACCTACTACCTAGTTCACCCCCTATATCTAAAGCACCTTACTGAATGAGTTTACTGAAATTAGCAGAATTAAAAATTCAACTATAGGAATTATTGGACAAAGAATACATCAAACTTAGCGATTCACCATGGGGAGAACCAATCCCTTATGTTAAAAATAAGGAAAAAAATATGAGATTATGCATCGATTACAGACAATTAAACAAAATGACTGTTAAAAACAAGCACCCCTTACCTAGGATCAATGATCTGTTCGATCAAGTAGGTGGGGAAAATATTTTTTCTAAATCGGATTTAAGATCTGGTTATCACCAGGTTAGAATAAAATATGACGACATAAGTAAAACAACATTTAGAACACGATATGGACATTATGAATTTGTTGTTATATCGTTTGGACTCACAAACACACCAACCACATTTATGTGCTTAATGAACAATATTTTCAGTCATTACTTCTTGTTTTCGTATTTTTTGAGGATATCCTGGTATATTCTAAAACAAAAGAAGAACATGAAGAGAACCTAAGGATAGTTTTGGAAACTTTAAGAGAACACAAACTGTATGCCAAATTCAATAAGTGTGACTTTTATGAGAAGAAAATACAGTACCTAGGACATGTAATATCTGAAGAAGGTATTGCGATCGATCTTGAGAAAAAAAGACCAATCATGGAATGGTTGATCCCTAGGGACATAGCAGAAATCCGGTCATTCATGGGAATCATTGAATATTACCAGAGAAGAAAGTGATGTTGAGAAAAGGATAAAGGTTGAAGATAATAACGATGAAAATTACACTAAAATAGTGGCAAAATTATAGAATAATACAGAAAATTCAGACAAAACAAATCTAATTTTGGATAGAAATGGTCTACTACAATTGAAAAACAGAATATACATACTAGATTTGACGAAATTAGTGTTAATGGTTTTGGACGAAGTATACATACTAGATTCGACGAAATTAGTGTTAATCGTTTTGGAAGAAGTACACAAGAAACCATATTCTGGTCATCCGAGATACTAGAAAATGGTAACAACACTAAGGAAGTTATTTTATTGGCCTAATATGAAGGGAGAAAAACAAGAATAATTAGCAAAGTGTCAATATTTTCAGCGGGTGAAAGTTGAACACTATCATCCAGTTGGCCTGTTGCAGTCCTTCCCTGTGCCAGAATGGAAATGGAAGACAATATCGCTGGAATTTATTATAAGTTTTCCTAGAACTCAGAAACATAATGATTCAATTATGGTGGTAATCGATAAGCTTAGTAAGTCTGCACACTTTATTCTTGTAAAGTCTACTTTTAAATCTATTAACATCATTGAAATATTCATGAAAGAAATTTTTATACTACATGGTATTCCTAAAATGGTTATTTCGGATACAACGTAAAATTTACATCTGCTTTTTGGAAAAAATTGTTTGCAGGGTTAAATACTAACTTGAATTTCAGCACAAGTTACCATCCACAAATTGATGGACAGAAAAAATGGACAAACCAAATCATGGAAGATATGCTACGCATGTACGTAAGGAAAAAACCAAGCAAGTGGGAATACTACCTACACTTGGTGGAATTTGCATACAACAATGGTTACCAAACATCAGGTAAGATGAGCCCCTTCGAAGCACTGTATCACAAAAAGTGTATGAATCTGATTAGTTTGGATAACTGAGTTGAAAGACTCATGGTTGGACTAAAAATGTTCCATGAAATGGAGAGTATGGTAAGAAAAGTACAACATAATTTAAAAGAGGTTCAAGAGAGACAAAAAAGTTACGCGGACCTCAAAAGAAGACACCTGGAATTTCAAGTGGGAGACCATGTCTTTTTAAAAGTCAAAGCCAAAAAAAATTCACTAAAGGTAGGGAATTCTGCCAAGTTAGCACCCAGATTTTCTGGCCCTTTCGCGATCTTAGCTCGAATGGAACCAGTGGCATACCAACTTGCACTTCCTGCCAATCTAAACATTCATAATGTATTTCATGTTTTTTTGTTAAAGAATAATGTTCATGACCATACTCATATGATCGATTGGAACTTGGTGCAGGTGGAACGACAAGGCAAGTTCCAAGTGGAACCTCTGTTCATTCTGGATAGGAGAGAAATAGCACTATGGAATGCACTATGGAATAGAGTAAGTGCAATGGAAGCACTTTAGTCCTCAGAAGGCCACTTGAGAGTTGGAGGGAGATTTGCATAAATCTCATCCAATCATGTTTCGAGAAAGGGACGAAAATTGAGGATAGTGTTTTATTGAAGGAAGAAAAGATGTAACATCCCCAATAATAAATTATTTTTAAGTCTGAAAATGATTAGGAATTTATTTTCGTTTTTCGTAAATTTGAAATTAGAAAATTATTGCCATTTATGGCAATTCTGAATTTTAAATTTAGTGAATTGTAAATTATGATTATAACTATTGGGAAAAGATCTGATTTGACCCAACTAACTCTTTGTCTATGACACTTGTAGGAAACAAATAATTTTATAGTTATTGTTGATGGACAAATGGAACAACCCGATTGAAATCAGCTGACCATGACTCCATGAGTTTGAAACATGTTGGAACTACCTCAAGGATGAATGCTACAAGTGGAAAATCAAGAATTTGGCCATTGAGAGCCCCTGAAAATCATGGATTTCGAAAGCTGTGAAAATTACCATAGGGGAAAAGACCTAGGCAAAAATTCTTTTGGTATATATAGCATATGGGAGGAGGGAGGAGGATGCCTAGTATGTTGGGGAAATAATTATCTCTTGTTGTTATGAGCATTGTTTTTTGAGTATGAGGCAAGAGAAGTTTTTTTTTTTGAAACTGAAGGACTATTGCTAAGGAGGATTTCTTGATTTATCCCTCATGGATTTATGGTCAGGCTAGGGGGTGAACGAAACAATTAAATTGGTTGTTCTGTTCTAAGGTTGGGAGGAACTTGGTTGTTCCATTTGTTGTTCAGAAATTGTTAAGATATGTCTATATACTTCTTCTTTGGTCAAATTTTATTTGAATTATTGGCTGATAGGATGCATATGTTTAAATCTAGATGAATTGTTTTGTTTATTAAATTCTGATGGAATGGGATGAATTGTAGGATAAACCCTTACAGTTTAATTGTAGGCATTGAACAAAACTTTCTATGTATATTGGATGGAATGGAGTTTAATTAGGGAAACATATTAGGAGATACATCTATTTTAAATAGAATATCATTTCAAATATTATGCTAGAAATCCCTACTAGAGATGTGAATCATATACATCTAGATATTCAGTTTTGCATGTGAACTTTAGACTGTGCAAACGCTAAATATATATATATATGTATGTACACATATCTTTGTAGGTCATCTCTTAAACAATGGTTGAATTGTTCTATTGATTAAATTACTGTTGGAATGAAGTAAAATATAGTATAATTCTTACAGTTTTGTTGTATCCCTTGAGTAAGCAAAATTATGGAAATAAACTTGAAAGCTTAGATTTATACATACATATATTATTATAGGTTAAATACACATGATCTAATAAATATCTATGATGATCAGGCTATGCAAATGTCATTCAAAACTGGAATGATTGCATACAATAAGAAGTAACTATATATATATATGTATACATATACATATACATATATATGTATGTATAGCTTACTATACAAAATTTCATACTGTTTTAGAATACCTATTATGTGCATTCCACAGATATTCCGAAATAAAATAATACAGGAGCAAAAACTAAATGAATTGAAGGACATGCATTCTAGAACCATATAATTTGATATGCATAGGCATACTTCAGTGATAGTCGAAAATGGGATATCTATATGAATAAATAAAGGAATTGTTTAAATTTCTCTATAAAGATTAAAGTAGACATGGAAGGGTGTAAGATTAAAGTAGACATGGAAGGGTGTATAATAGAATCACTTTTCACGGGTACATATTGCTACCCATTACAGAATTCTATGTATAACATATCTAATATACCGAAAACAAAGTATTGACTAATTGAGTTCCCATCTAAGTCGATTATACAATCATCAACAATGGTACAATGTTTTTCATTAAATGCTATTCATTACTATTACACAGAAACAAGGATTTGGCCCTTATGTCCAGTCTTTAAAACTGAATATATAGTTAACTGACTCTCATAGGAGCCTCGTACCTTTCCACGATAAAAATATTCTAGGGCAGAACCAAATCTTTGTGATAGAACCTCGAGTCTTTTGTTTATTTAAATAAATGTTGTAAAATTAGAACCTGAGTACCTTCTGCATGAGGTACAACCTTGGAAATACCGAGACTTTGGACAATTAATAACCCTACAAGAAGACCCAGAAATTTTTATGAGTAAAAATTTAAATGCCGAAATATAGAGAATGTACGAGGGTAAACGTTTTTCAAAGGAATTAACACACGTGAATTTAAAGACTAGACTTAGCATGTGAATTGGAACCGGTTGTTCCATCTCCACCGTGAAAGGAGTCACCCACAAACCCAAGGGGGATAAGTGGATCAAGTTTGTCCTCATGGGTACCCTCCCAGCAAACAGGAGTCCCATCATTAGATCACAATAATCAATCCTTAAACCATAAATATCATAAAGAAATAAAGAACCGTTGGAAATTAAAATGATCAAGAACATACAGAACCAAATGTACTCCATAAATCTTATACGAATGTCAAATCACCAATGAAGCCACGAGATCTCAACAGGGTTCGGGGTACCTAAAACCTATGTTCAATTATTTCTTACAAAAAGAGGTAAGTTTTATATATTCTAACTACCTTAGTTCCGAATGAAGTATATAGTTATATGTTCTAGGAATTTTGTTAAGACTCTAAATTAATATTATCCCACAGTAGAAGCCTCCACCATTTGATTAAACCTGTGAAACCACGATTAGTTTAACCTATGAATGAATCCAAATGCTCTACAATGAAAAGGAAAAGAAAATCTTACCTCAAACTACAAGGATGTATTTCGTTCTGTAACCCAAGAATGCCATATTCTCTACGATGAATTGAGAATTTGAAACATAAAGACTTAACGCACACCAACAATGTAATTAAGAAAAAAGCAACCCATATCCATAGAGATCATAGTAAATATAAAACCAGTGTAAAGGGTGAGTTTGGAGCCATGAGGATCGAACCCTCGCCTCAACGAGGAACCCTCACGAAAGTGGGTACGAGTCATGATAGAACTCTTGACAATATCGTTACCCTACAGTAGTATTCTATGTTGAAACACTTAGGGTCACTAAATTGGACCTACCATCACATATGCAGTGATGGATATGTCGGAAGTGAATTCCTTGTAAAAGAAATGATGATCCAGCTACATATCAGAAAAGAGGCTCGGGTAAATTATGAATTAATAGAACCCAAACACAATCGATACTAACTCTAATATAATAAATTAAAATCTTATATAAAAGACATTACAAAATGACGACTGTTGCAGAATGAATGATGCCCTTAAAGAAAGAGTTAAGACCACTACCCAACACCATTGCAACTCTTGTGTATCTAACGAGAAGTGCAAAGGGAAATATTTCCGCAAGTCAAGATTAATGAGAAAGAAGGTTCTCAACGAACCTTTAAAAGAAAGGACCATTACAGAGACAATTTCAAGGTGTGACTAACCCCAGATAGGTTACATTGTACCAAGCATTAGGTTATGAATAACTTACCCGATGAAGGATGGACCAACAAACATTTAATGCCTCCTTGATTGAACGGAGTAGGTAACCTCCTTCGTCCTCGGGGTTATGCACAGAAAAGTTGCAAACATTAATGCAGAGTGTTTTTCCTGAGGGCTCATAGGACATGGGGTAAAGCTGAAATGATAAGTCGTAGAAAACCCTGCCAAATAGATCAATGGCTTTTAATGACAAGTGGTACCTCGACCATGTGTTCAGAATGAAGTGGTATAATTTCAATGGGTACTTCAGGTGAACGATGATCCCAGGGGATTTCATTTTCAGAAATCCATAGGTATTTCAGGCAGGGTGTAATTAAACCATGATAGTCATATATATGTCTACCTCGCATCAATTCATGGCGATTACAATGTCATATTGTTAGGTTTTCTTGTTCAGTCTTTGTTTTGAGTTTAGTTAGGGTTTTTACTCCTATTGTCGGAACCGTTAACCGTTTTGTTGGTGGGGTTAGTTCTTAAAGAAAGGTTAAGATGAGCAGTCACACTAATTTTTAATAGAAACCCTTCCAAGCGCTAATACTTACTTTTGGTGACGTGATACCATTAACTCGATTAATGGAAACGTTCACACTATGTACCTTTAATTTAATAAATACATATGGCCTAGGTTCGTTGCATACCTCCTTATGTTACATAGTATGCCCTACGTTTTTGCGTTTTCAAAACTGAAGTACTATGGTGATCACTTTATGTTTTGTTCAAGGAACCTAACTACTTTCCACTTTCCTTAAGAACAGGATTGAGATAGAGTCTTCATTTTTCAGTTGATCCAGGAAATGATATGTGTAAACAATAGAGGACAAAAAAATTATTCAGATCACTCTATTATTATAGATAAGAAACGTTGAATGGTATCCAAAGAATATGAATAATTCTAATGATCCTAGGTGTATTTTTTTTTTTTTTTTTAATTTTAGTTATAAATTGGGGTACACTACACCATACTCCTGAATTGACCGGTGAGTTTAAAAAAATAGGACCACATAATTATGATGGGGAGACTAAAGAAGGAGAAAAATCCTTATTCTTAAACACGGGGAAATATTTACATATTTATTATCACTCTAGAAAATTAATGGCTAGATTAATAGTATATCAATTAAATGGGAAAGTTGTTATTTGGTTGCANAAATTGGGGTACACTACACCATACTCCTGAATTGACCGGTGAGTTTAAAAAAATAGGACCACATAATTATGATGGGGAGACTAAATAAGGAGAAAAATCCTTATTCTTAAACACGGGGAAATATTTACATATTTATTATCACTCTAGAAAATTAATGGCTAGATTAATAGTATATCAATTAAATGGGAAAGTTGTTATTTGGTTGCATTAAACAAAGATAGTAAACAAAATTAGGAGTAACGAGCTCACTTGAAATATATTTAAGAAATACTTTAGGGAAAGTTACTTTGATGAAAAGGATAAGGAATTTCATGACCTTAAATTAGGACTTATGACCATCAAATATTTTGTTACCAAATTTGTGTACATACCTTACCTTAGAAAAGAGAAAGAAAATGTACAATGTTTTATGAGATGCCCGCCTCAAAAATATAAGGTTAAAATTGATTTCCTTAATACTAACACCATGGAAGAGGTAATAAGACACAATACATTTTGTTATACCCAATTTAAACAAACGCATGAAAATACAAAAACATGGAAAGATAAAAACAAAAATAACAAGTTTAATACTAGAAAGAAATAATTTAAGTATGCATGTCATGCATCTCACAATGCACCAGTTAAACATAATAGGTGAACAAGAACATAAACTTGACGATGAATAATGTTCACACGATGCAATCCCAAAATTAATGTGACTTTGGATAATTGATAGGCTAATTATTAGTCTACCATGGTGGAAATTGAAGGTAAGATAAATAAGAAATATGTCTCTATTTTAATTGACCCTCGTGCAGGTTTAAGCTATGTTTCCTTTATGATTGTTGAGGATTGCAAATTGAATAAGGTAAAACATAATAAGTCTTAGTTAGTAAGGTAAAACATAATAAGTCTTGGTTAGTACAATTAGCCACTGGTATTAAATGGAATGTAGTTGAATTGGTCAAATGATGTATGATAACAATGGATGGAATGTAAATGAATGTGGATTTGAATATATTACCTTTAGGATCCTATGAAATACTCATAGGAATGGATTTCCTTGAAAATCATGCAGTTGTAGTGAATTGTAAAAATAAAAATTTTGATTCCTTAGATGAGATGGCACATAATAGAACCATTAAGCAAATACCTTGTGGTGTATCAATAAGGCCAATTTTTTCTTTATCGTTGAAAAAAAATGAGAGAAGGGTTTTCAAATATATGTTGTACATATAAATGAAAGTCTAGACAATATGGTTCACCATTTGTTGACTAATGATCCTAGATCCAATACATTTCAGGATGTATTTCTAAATGAAATTCCATGACTACCTCCTAGAAGGGATGTAGTTTTCATAATAAATTTGGCACCATGATCAACATTAGTTTCTAAAGTTCCATATAGGATGAGTATTCCTCAACTGATTGAACTAAAAATGAATCTTCAAGAGTTGTTGGATAAGTAGTATATTAGACCAAGTGTGTCTCCACGAGGTGCATTGGTCTTATTCATTAAAAAAAAAGATGTAAATTTTAGGTTGTGCATTGATTATTGACAAATCAACAAAATGACAATAAAAAATAAGTACCCTTTACCTTGTATTAATGACTTATTTGACTAGGTTGGAGAGGCTAACATTTTCTCGAAGATAGATTTAAGGTCAAGATATCATCAAATGAAAATAAAAAGATGAGTACATACATAAAATTGCTTTAGAACCATGTATGGAAACTATGAATTAATAGTGGTACCATTTGGTAATTAACAAACCTTCCTGCAACATTTATGTGCCTTATGAGTAGTGTGCTAAGACAATACTTGGATAAATTTGAAATAATGTTTATATTTGGTATATTGATCAATTCCAAAACAAAGGAGTAACATGAAGACCATATCGAGTTGGTTTGAAAACCTTAAGGGAACCAAGTTTGAATGGACAGAAAACATTCCATGAAAATTTTGAAAAGTTAAACGAGTTGTTAACAACTCCACCAATTTTAAATGTAGCAGATCCACAAACATATTTTGTAGTGTTTATACATGCATCAAAGGAAGTTTTAGGGGGAGTACTAATGCAGGAAGGGAATGCAGTTTCATATGATTCAAGGACGCAAAAGTATCATAAATAAAACCATACTCCATAGGATCTTGAGTTTACTGCTATTGTGCATTCTTTAAAAATTGGTGATATTATCTCTTAGTAATTTGTTAAAAATAGACAATGTGTGTCTCAAACAATTTTTTAATCAAAATAACTTAAATGCCAGACAAACTTGGATTTCCTAAGTGAGTTTGATTTTATTATAGAACACATTAAATGGAAGGAAAATAAGGTGGCATATGCCCTTAGTATAAAACTAAATACAATTTTTAGTAGCAACATCCAATCTAATATAAAACAAAAAAAATAAATGGCAGCAGAAAAAGATGAGGAGTACACGAAAATTTGAGAAAATTGTGTGATTGATTCTCTAACTAAAAAATACTCAAAATTCAGTTGCAGTTGAAAATGTTTAATTTTGTATAAGAATAGATTTTATGTGCCAAACAATGAAGAACAAAAAAAAACTAATATTATCATAGGTTCACAAGAAACCATATTCGGATATTCGGCCCATCTGTGGTATCAAAAGACAATAACAATGTTAAAGAGATAATATTTTTTGCCTAAAATGAAGACCAAAGTATCTAAATACATTTTTATGTGTATAGAGTGCCGACAAGTTAAAGCAAAGCACCAACACCCCACTAGACTATTACAACCCATACCCATTCCCGAGTCCAAATGGGAGGTGATTAGTATGAATTTCATCACCATATTACCTATAACGAAGAAATACAATGATTCGATGATGCTTTTGATTGATAAAATTACAAAAGGAGCACAATTTATTCCATTTAAATATGCGTATAAAGCTATAAATATTGCATAAACTTTATGCAGATTCAAAAAGGACACACAAGGAGCTTAATATTGGAGACCATGTTTACATAAAAATAAAACCTAGAAAGAATTCACTCAGACTTGGAAAGATATTTAAGTTATCACCATGATATTATGTACCTTTTGAAGTGTTATCCATAGTAGGATCAATATCCTACCATCTTGCACTACTAGTCAACATGAAAATACATAATGTCTTTCATCTTTCACTATTTAAGAAATATCTGCTTGATATATCGCATGTTTTAAATTGGAATGTGATCCATGTGGAACTAGAGGGAGAGTTTCAGGTCGAGCCTATATGTATACTCAACCGGAAATAAACTCTATTGTGAAACACAGCCATCACCTAGCTTAAAGTGTAGTGGAGGTACTTTAGTCCTAAGGAGGTTAATTGGGAAATAAAAGAGGCTATGTGAAAATCCTACCCATTTATGTTGTAAGGTTTGGATATTTAATTCCAACATCAAGGACGATGTTCACTTCAATCGGGGGAAGATGTAACATCCCTTGAATTTAAATAATTGAGTAATTTTAGGTAATTGTGAATATTGAGTTATGACATTGGGAAAAACTCTAATTAACATTTTGATCATCATAGATAATTGACAGTGAAGAATAGTTATGTAAATATTATTTTATTTTATTTTATTTGAAAATTTCTTACATAAATTGATGAGGTAACCCAACTATGATAAGAGAAATTATTTATTCCATGGGAAAAGTGAAAAAAGGATAGAAACCACTAGGGTATAAGTAAATGTTGTCCATGAGGAAATGTGTTAATCTTCCCCTAAGAATGTGGGATTTTAGGAAACAAGCGAGAAATAAGTTAGGCCAAGACTCCCAAGAGTTAGGCAAAAATCCTAGCCGGAAAAATAAATAACATACTTAGGCACTCTATTATTAATGTAACGACCCAAAACTTAAATTACACAATTAAGATTCAAAATTTTTTATTAATTAATTAGAAAGAAAGTAAAAGGATTTATTTTTTTGTGTTCAACCGAAAATTCATTAAAGATTATGACAGAGATTGGACAAAGGAAATAAATACGTTTGATAAAAAAAAAATGAGAAAAAAAACTGA
>JASDQU010012525.1:20723-71273 GCA_032191745.1 Picea mariana
GAGGTGTGTGTGCTCAGATAGAGACACAGGACTTACTGGTTGTATCATATTGATCAGGGAGGCACGTGTTGCTGGAGGTTTTGGGCTCGGGGGCCAGGATATCCGTAGATATCCTGGAGCTAGGACGTTTTCCCTAGTTGGCAGGGTGGACAGTAGACTTGGGCAGTTATTTCGTGTTTATGGCAGGTCTGGACTGAGTAGCAAGACAAAAAGACAGCAGGGCAGCAAATGAGCAACTGAAATTAGCATCAGATCCAGGTACTTGGTTAAGTTTGAATTCATTTCTTTCTTTTATCATCTCAGTATTTATCGAAAATTTTAAACTGCTGTAGTTGCTGTTATAAAACTCAATATCATGTTAAGAAGTTGTTCTTTCAGTTTACTTAATCAATGCTTATGGATTATCTCTGTCTGCCATGAATTCAGTATTTGATGATAAATCTAAGTTGTTAAGGCATTCGTTATCCCAAATCATTGTTTTGCCATGAAAGTAGTGTTATTGTTTACTTAAATGAAATGTTGTAAAATTGCTTATGAAATAGCGGCTGTTGAAAGTAATGAACCGTTACCAAATTTACTTAGAAAATTGGGGTCTGAGTAATTCGATTTCGGGAGAATACCCGTCAACCATAGATCTCGGGCGGACCACCCGATAGCCGTTAGATCCCTGGAAAGGTGCGAGGGAGTTAATCCTTTGACCCCCTAGCAAGTCAAGGACTCATCGCGAAATCGGGCTTCGGCGTTTGTGGAGGTAAGTGTTCCTTACCATTTGGAATCGCGAGTCACGATTCCCCGAAATGATCAGAGCCGTCGATCTACAGAGGGACATGCGGCGTTAGATCCCACATATCGGAGTTCGGCGTTTCGGGGTTTTCGACACCAAAGGAACTTTGCATTTTGGATTTCGCGATCTGCGAAATCCCGAAGAGGACATGGAAAGGTGGGTCCCCAAGACATAGTGGGAGACAGGTAGCATGTACTTGGGGTTTCGGTACTCAGGGTTCTGTGTTGCATGATGTATGCGACAATACAACCGCCGATTTCCCGATAGGGAAATCCCCGACACAAGAAAAGGTTGACCCGTGGACTATCGGGGTTCGCTACTTGGAAGGTCCTGTGCATGGTGCAACAGGGCTCGTGAACTCCCGACCGGAGAAATCCCGAATCCCGACAGATGAAGTTCCGAGATCCGACAGTGGTTGAATTGTGTGGGCATTACATTCTTTGCTTGGTAAAACAAGAGAGAAGAAACAAGTATGGTGTAAACAATGTTGGTTGTGGTTCCTTATTATCTTCCTGTGTCATAGGTCTTTGTTTCCAGCCATGTTTATACCCCATGAAGATTTTTCACCCCTCCATATGGGGGCGTTGCAGGGGGGATTGACCCCTTTGTGGGGTCCAGGGCCAAGAGGAAATTACATCGGTCGTGTTGTAGTTTGGATCCCTTCATTTGTTGGATAATAAAAATGAAGGAATTGACAATTTTTCTAGTGTACATAGCCCACACTCATTGAACCACATATATCTATGTCTCTATTGTATTGTGTATCTTGTTTGTTTTATTTATGCAAAATTTTTTTTTTATTGCTCTGTGATTCTGTTTTTCTAACAAACAAGACGTTGTTGAGTGCTTATGCAAAGTTAGATCTTGGTGGTTATGAGAAAGAACAAAGTTATGTAAATTACCTATAGAAGGTTCTTGAAATTTTCATTTTCCTCTATAATAAAGTAGTTGGCTCGAGGGTGATGAGAGTTAGCAGTTTTTGAATTCTCTCATCTATGGTTGGCAGGAGATGGAATCTCTCCTCAATTTGTTCCAGTAAATAATTGTGGTTCATATGTATCTACCTTTGTTAATTAATCTCTTATAATTATTAGCTCAAATATTTATAGTCTTAGATAACTCGTAAAATCATGTTCAGCTAGTTGGATGCTAATATTTATTGTTTCTCAATATGTTCTTAATATTATGTTGCTAGATATATCATTGTGAAAGTATAAATAACCATAGAATTTTTAGCTTGCATTGGAATCTTCAATATTCATATTTCAATATATTTATTTCATTTGTGTTTAGCAAAGAAATAAACTAACAGAAGTAATCATTGATTATGACTTGAAAAAATAATAATGGTAATATTTATTGGTTCAATAATACCTATAATAAAGGTAAAATAAAGGAATATTTTAGTGGTTCAACACGAATAACTACTTTAATCCTTTTAAACAAATTAAATTTTATTATTGCACATATATAATAAAAATAATATGAATGTTATTTGTGGCTATAAACTAGAGTCTTTTTATTATTTTCAATTCTTAGAAATAAATGGATGAAACTATTGAATGGAAGATAACTTATGTATTAGAAACATTCTTATGATATCCTCAAATATTCAAAAAATATTATTTTAAAATTGTTGTTTTAAAAATAAATTTCCATTTATGGAAATTCAAATTTTAATTTGTGGAAGTATGGAATTATTATTTTTATGATTGTTGGAGAAAATTTTGACTTGCCAACTCTCATCTTTTCATGGACATATATTTTAATAAATTAGATGTTGGAAAACACATGGAACAACTAGGTTACAAGTAATTGACTATGATTCCATGTGTGGGGAACTGTTTGAGTTAACTCATAAAGCGGGGCAATCAAAAATTCATATATATATATATATATATATATAGATAGATAGATAGATATAGATATACTAATGAGTATGATTATTTGAATTTATGGGTCTTAGAGATCAATCTTGAAAAGTATATTTATGCAGTTAGATAGGCCACTGATGTATGACAATAGGGCCTTGAATTTTTTCTTTCCAATAAAAAATATTCACACAGATGGAGTTATACATGCCCAAATAACCTCTATTAACAATTTTGAAAATAAATAATCCACCAAATCGACTTTCTATAGCATATCTCGTGAAGAAATAAAAGTGAACACAAATCTTTCATTTGATCTGTGAAGAGAATATGAGTAAGAGAACAATTAATGGAACCTAAGTACCTTTTAGATATATGAAAGTATCCCTTCTCAAAATTGAAACCATTCTATTTTAACCTACAAATGGAAACCAAAAGTATTACTATCTCCTAAAATTATCTTGAAGGAAAAATAAAAAGAAAAGAGAAACAACACAAACTTATCTCAGACTTGGATCTAGTTCTGGTCATTTTCTCCCTTGCGAGGTAAGTTTGTTTGTGGCCTAAGAGGAGAAGGATCCTCGCAAAAATATGATGGGTTCCCTCAAAATGAAAAAGGGACCCATCATAAAACTTGAATCCATGTAAAATAATTCTAAAACTGTGATGTAAAAGTAGATACAAATAGAAGAGGTCCTCTCTTTTTATTTCACTTATTAATCAATATGATGTGGGTGACCACTTAGAGGGCTCTTTGAATCCCCTTCACATGCATCAGGACAATAGGTTATGTACCATATCACCCCTATTTGATGTCTTGTCCTCACTTTTTAAATATCTTCTCCTGTCCTCCCATGTCTCCATGCCCCTCGTGCATGGTTTTTGTACCCTCTAAAATTCCACATGCCTTAGAATACTAAAAATATTAATGGACCTTGATTTGACACCTACCCCTCATGACACCTATTTCTTGGCCTCATGTGACCTCTCCATTCATTATTCCCTTGCTACATTCTTGAGTTGGCTCTCTTCTCTCCACATGAGGTATATCTTTGTTTACTGCTTCATACGATGGCTCTCCTCCCTCGTAGCACTTGAAAAGAATCATTCATATTCCATGCCACCTTGCAGGAAAGCCAGCCCCACCCTGGGGAGAAGTGGTCATGGAGGGATATCTTCCACAACTCCTCCCCCGCCTTTCTTAGCCAGTCGAGATGGATATGATCATTCAATTATAAACTCGTTGTGCTAGATTGTAAATGACTAGGAAGAAGAGCTATTGGGATCACTCGTGGAATCATGTCACACCTCCAGGAACCAAAATAGTTATTGGGTGGTAAAACACCTCCTCTCCCTCACCCTCCTTAGCCTTCTAGGAGTATTTTTTCATATCCCCCCCATCTCACCTCGCTCACCCCACTTCCCCACCATTTTTCCTCCTGCCTCTACTCCTCCCTCTCCCGAAACTCGTCAACCTCCTTATGCAGCCCAACCTATCACTTCCATGCCACATAAGACTCCCAACAACTCAATAGCAATGGTGAATCCATACTAACACAACTTGTTGAGGGCTCCCTTCATCAAAAGCACAGGTATCTCGGTCAACAAGCCAAGCTCGGGTAGATGCAGCTCTACGATTGAAAAGGACTAAAATTTATGTGGCTTCCCAGTGATGGAATAAAATCTTCGAGATGGCCCTCCCAATTTGACTGACAAGAAATCTTGATGCTCAGGCCCGTGTCTTTTTTTTTCAATATTTACATTTTGAATTTGCAAGAATTTTTCTAGTTTTATGTGAGTGAGAAAACAAACAATTGTATATAATTTTTAGTAAGCCTGGTTTCCCTTGAAGGGAAGGAAGAATAATCAAGTATCTTCTCATCCTAGTTTCCCATTAAGGAGAGGTTCAAGTTTTTGTCCATTCCAAGGGACAATCAATGTTTTTTTTATTGTATTTTGACTGTATTTTTAATAGATTAACATGAGAAATTACAAAAAAAAAAGGAATTGAAACCTATTGGAAATATTTTTTTCATTGATATCAAAGATGGGGGGAGGCTACAAATGTCCAAGATACATATTGAAATATGAATATTCTTGGAGATATTGTTTTTGGATTTTTGATTCTCAATTTGGATACCATATCTTTGAAGTCAATTTTACTCTAAATTCCTACCTCAAATGGGAGTATAGTTTATATGGTTGGAAATTGTATTCTGAGGCCTTTCCAATGGTATATGTAACCCTCTCTAACTCCCTTGGAATGATTATATATTAATATTTATGTTATAAATCACATCCAAAATGTTTAGGATGGCCTAGCTAGTCTTTACAGGTCAACCCTAAAAGTGAGCACAAAAATACTATAAATATAGGATAGATGTGGGCATTTGAAGAGAATCCAAGAATGAATATCGAGTATTAGGTATAGAACATAAGTTGGAGAGTAATACTCTCGTTTAAACGTGTGTAAGAGGAGCTTCTTAGATTTTTAAGGGTGTGTTATGAAGGATTAAGTTCTATGATGATATAAAGTGCATTGTTTTGAGGTTGTGATGCTACAGTCTAAGATTATATTCTGGAAATGATGCAACAAAGTTTACTAGGACATGGAGGATACATATTACTAGGTTCTGAATCTATGTATTGGGTATGAATTAAAGAGCGACATTGGA
Organism: Picea mariana; assembly: GCA_032191745.1. NCBI lineage: Eukaryota > Viridiplantae > Streptophyta > Pinopsida > Pinales > Pinaceae > Picea > Picea mariana. Next base: position 26,054 of record JASDQU010012525.1, read on the forward strand.
GCATGAAATTTAAGGGTATTATGATGCTTTAAAATACATGAAGCATGAAGCATGGAGGTGAAGTTAAAAGTACTCTGTGTTTCATTATGTTAGGTTGGTTACGATATAGTTCTTACTAATTTTATGTTCATCTAAGGATATTGGTGACTCTACTAGGTTGGTACCTACACAATAACTTGTTGGGTTGGTGCTCAACTAAGGACATTAGTGTAAAGACAAGTTTTAGTGGTTTTCTCCTACAAGGTTTCCACATTAAAATCTATGTATTGTGATTTGAGCTCACTTGCATTTATTTTTTTAATGTTAATGAATTATTGATGAATTATAATTTAAAGTAAAAATTATCTTATGTTGATCCCCCCCCCCTCACTCTGAGTATAAGCATAAGTTCAACAAAACCTTGTATGGAAAAAGAATTGGTTGAAACTGTGTAAAAACATGAATGAACAATGAAGTCATCTAAGGTGATTATAAAGGAATCTTTTTCAATAAGGAGGAGTTCTAAATTTCTCGCTAGATGGTTGAATTTTTTGAGTTTATGTTTGTATATTTATATCGGACTAAAAGGAAAGAAGTGTCTTAAATCCTTGTGATTTTCCCTTGTATATTCTTATCAAGGTAAGGAGAGGGCTTTTGTGTGGTGTGAAGAGTTGTTGTTATAAGAAAATATTTGGAGAGGTCAGAATGGTTGTAATTAGACTCTATATTGTGATCAATTAGATTATAATTTTTAAAACATTTTATAGTAAGAAAAACAAGAACTAAACCTGTTCATTTCTCTCATGTTTTAGGAAATGATCAAATAATTAATTGTTGTAAATCTTGTTATAGTACCTATGTATTTATACTAGTGACATAACATTGGTTTTAAACCAAATTTTATCGTGAAATTGTTGATGTGGATTTCCATGTTTCATAATACACTCGTGTAAGTGCTTGATTTCAAGTTTTCATCTAAGAATATTGAAATTCCTTTCTTGTTTTCTACAATCTCTTAATAAAAATAATCAAGTATACAATACATTATCTATTCATTCACATAAATTTTTATTTAAATAGATTAAGATATTATATTTGAGATTAACAATTACCTTCATTGGTAAATTGTTTCCTATATTTGGAAACCATTCTTCCTTGTATTTATGAATTTATTCTAAATCTGCTCCTAGCTATCTAGGATGTATTGGTTATGTGATTTCATTATGCATAATTAAATATAACTTAATTTAGAATTTAGGAAAGTTTTAAGGAAATTATGCTTTAGGGGGGAATGTATTTGGTGGCAACAATGCCCACATACCGGAGGACATCACCATACCAAATGACTATAGGATTAATGGGGGAATTGATTCGTTGATGATCCCCTATTGGAGGAAGACATTTTTTCTCATGTCAACACTACCATAGAGAGCTTTGCACTAAAATCTTAGGCAAATTTAGGAGAATTTCTTTTGTAGAGGAAGTCCAAAACAATTAGACTACAGTGTGAACTCTAGTATATTTGGTTGAAAGAACCACTTCTAGGAAAGGAAAAAAGGTAGTCAAATACGAAGGTGGAGGAAAACATTTCTAAGCTCCTTTAGTAAAATATTTTATGGATGAAAATATTCCCTTGGAAGGGAGGTATGATGCAAAATGTATCATTATCTAATCTATCATCTATTTTTGTACTCTCTAGCTCAAAAATTGGAACTATTGTCTTATAGGGCCCATTTAGAGGCAAGCCCTACTTTGGATATTTGGGGTCAAGAAATTTTTGGAACCCATTTGAGGAGGTCAATTTTTTGTCTATATAGCTCCCACCCTCTTGATTCTCTAATACAATTCAAGATTTATCCAACGATATGAATATCACGTGAGTTTATGTTTGTATGAGAATTTAATTCCCCACCCAAGTTGACCTATCCTATAGATGACCAAGATATTGACTAGATGACACATTAGTTCAAATTAATAGCACATGTGTTGGTAGTGGCATGTGGACTTTCAAGAATATTCTACAGGTTCCAAAACCCGAACCTTACACCTAGATGGATATCAAACTATGTTAAAGACTCGCTCCCCACAAAATGAAGGTGTTGCATTCTTATTATATTGGGTATTGTTCCACAAGATAGTAGAGCATTAAGAGTCGGATACCGAAGTAGAACATAGGAAGTGGAAGATCATGCAACAATTCTTGTGACAACAATGTCAATGGGAACTCCGTAGTATCCATGGGAACTCCATAATGAGTGCCCCTTTCTTTGTATTTGCATATTTCTTTTTTAAACTACTAATCTTAAATTTGAAATCAATAGTAAAATATTGTACAATATTCTAAGATTTGTTGTGACAAATTGTTGTAATGGAATATCCATAACATTTTACATATATAAAATATTTTCCTTATAGTCATTAACAATGTTTTATAATACTAATATGTACCCCTCAATGTTATTAGACTTCAAGGGTTACTTTGTCCCATTAAATGATATATTATTTATTTTAGAATTGTTCTCTAATACTGATATGTTAGTTATTTTAGAAATTTTTGAATTTTAGCATAGAAGAAAAATGGATGAAATACCAACTCAACAAAGATAATTATTTACTCCTACAATAAATATATTTTTCTAAGAGTTTATCCTAAGAAATAAAATAAAATAGAATTGTTCTCGTATGATGATAATATTTGTCTAAAAGTTTTTCCTAAGAAGAAAATAAAATAAAATAAATTTATTATGGTAAAATGATAATTATTTAATCTTTAATTGTTTTCGTAGAAGATAAATTACAAGAAAAATGGATGAAAGGACCAACTCAACAAAGATAATTATTTTCTCCTACAAAAATGTATTTGTCTTAAAATTCAAAATAACAAATAAAATAAAATAGGTGAAATTGATGAAAGGTTTGAGTCAACAAGAATCATTAAGGATCATTCTTTGTTGATACTAAATATTTAAGGAAATGGATAGGGGAGTTCACTTAACTAGTGTAATTATTTTCTCTTATAATAAATTCATAATTTAAAAGGAATATTTTTTTAGTGTAAGAGTCTCATACAAAGAATATAACACATACCCAACACAGAGACTGTAAAAATATAGAGTGAAGAAGTCGCTAGAATGGTGGCAGTTTATCTCTGCGAAGAGATGTGACGGCTACTCACATTCACAAGAAGATGATTACAATGAGCCTAAGAAGGCCTTTTTACAATAAACAGGAATGCTTAAAACCCTCAACATCCAAAAACCTAACCCTAGGAGATCAAGCACCAAAAGTCATGTGGGCCCCGTTTGGATAAGTTAGTACATCAACTTCTTGGGATCGTAAATTTTGCATATGATCTTTGTTTTAGGCGTATGATAGCTCGTTGGAAAGGTATCATCGAGGAGACTCATTTTGGGGGATAAATTATGCATTCAGCCATAATTGAGAACCTTGATCTAAAAAAACCTTCATTTGGGCCCTCAAAATGGCCCCGGAAGTTAAAACCTACTAAAAATACTAAATTGGCAAAATTGCGAGAAAACTGTTTTGAGCCAATTGGAAAAGGTGGATGGCCACCAATATCCACCTAGATCATGGTGTGTGGCTTCCTAATAATTTCGTAAGAAAATATTTATTTAAGTAGATAAATTATGAGTTACATTTAATGGGGTTTCACTATTTAATGTTGTCTAACAAACAATTTTTTGGCTTACAATGGGTCAAGAGTCATGCCATAAAGAGAACATAAAGATATCTCCTCCAAAGGGACCACATGCATTTCCCCATTAAAATTTTGGAATTACTTTCAAATTAAGTTTGGATCCACTCCTCTCCCAAAACCACAAAACCCCCAAGAGAGGAAATTTTTTTGCTTACAATGGGTCAAGCCTCATGTCATAAAGAGTGCATAAAAAGCTCCTCCCTCCAAAGGGACCACATGCATTTCCACCTTGAATTTTTTAAATTACCTTGAAATTAATTTTGGATCCACTCCTCTCCCAAAAACCCTAAGAAAAGAAATTGGTGCTCTATAGGGTTCCTTTATATTGCCACAGAATTATAGACAGCCCCATGAAATCAGCTAGATACATTTTGAATAATAGAAAATATGGACTCAAGGTAGATGAGAAGCAAGGGAAGTGCTAAGGGATATTGAATTCGGGAGAAAACGAAGAAACCTAAAAGTATTGTAGGTAAAGGAGTGTCATGCGGAGCATGTAGAGCTGTTAGCAGAAAGTGTCTAGAGAATTGTTGATTCGCGCCTTATTTCAATAGTGACGAAATAAGTGTGGATCAATTTAGTTCCATACATGAGATATTCCAACATAACCACTTCGTTAAGGTGTTGCAGAAGCTTCTAGTGGATAAACGAAATGATGTCGTGGCTAGCATATTATATCAGGCACAGGCTCTTATAAATTGTGAAGCAAGAAGTGCAGAGAGAAAAGAATAGAACAGAAAAAATAGTATATTAGAATATATGAAGAAGAGTACAATGAGAAGAGTTAATGAAGAATATACTATGCAAAGGGAAATAGCTGAGCTAAATAGGCTCAAGCAAATCAAGAATAGAAAGTACAGTTGGACAGGACAGCTAGCAATGTACAGCCAAACTGTTGAGGTTACATTATATTTAACACTCCCTCTTAAACACAACACTTACAATCATCATCAGTGATTATGCCTAAGTGTTGTCTCTGAAAATAAAAAACTGATTTTCCTAGTGGCTTTGTAAAGATATCAGCAAACTGATCTCGAGAACCACAAAATTGTAGTGCAATATTACCATTATTGACTAGATCACGTATGAAATGAAAACGAGTGTCAATGTGTTTTCTTTTCTTGTGAAACACGTGATTTTTGGATAGAGCAATTGCTGAAGTATTGTCACAGAAAATAGGAGTTGGATCCTTTTCTATATGTGACATATCTTTCAATATTATTCTCATCCACACAGCTTGATAGGAAGTTGAGGTAGCAGTGACATACTCTGCCTCTGCAGAAGATATTGAAACAATTTTTTGCTTCTTTGTTGCCCATGAGATTAGGTTCATGCCTAGTTGAAAAACATGTCCAGATGTGTTTTTCCTATCATCTAGGCTGCCTGTAAAATCACTATCTTTGTAAACATAAAGTTGATTACTATCAGATTTAGTGTACCATAAGCCAAAATTGAGAGTTCTTGCAACATATCTCATAATTTGTTTCGTCATTTTCCAATGAGAATCTTTGGGGGATTCCATGAATTTGGAAACAAGGCTGGTTGCATACATAATGTCATACCTAGTTGCTGTAAGATACAACAAACTGCCTACTAAGATTTTGTACAGGGTAGAGTCCACTGTAGGACCTTCATCTTTCTTGCTCAATTTTGTGCCTAGCGGTATAGGGGTTTCTGCTGGATTGCATCCTTGCATGCGAAATCTTTTGATGATGTCTGCTGCATACTTTTGGAGACAGAAAAAAATGTCTTTGGATGATTAATGAACCTCAATCCATAAAAAATATTTCATTATGCCAAGATCTGTCATCTCAAACTCAGATTGCATGGCATGTTTAAAATTTGTTAACTCAAGATTTCCCGTATAGATCATGTCATCAACATATAAACATACAATCAGAATTTTATCGTGTTGATCTATTTTGGTGTAAAGAGTTGGCTCATTTTGGCTTCTGCTGAAACCACTTTTGATCAGATAAGTGTCAATTCTGTTGTACCAAGCTCTTGGAGCTTGCTTTAAGCCATACAAGGCTTTCCTCAACCGATATACTTTGGTTGGGTGCTCTTGGACTTCAAATCCAGGTGGTTGATCGACCTAAACTTCTTCTTCTAAAAGACCATTCAGGAATGCTAACTTGACATCCATCTGGTATACTTGCCATTTGTGTTGGGTTGCTATGGCCAATAGAGTCCTTACAGTGTCTAATATTTCTACTGGAGAAAAAGTTTCACCATAATTAGTACCAGGTTGTTGTGAGAATCCTTTGGCATCAAGTCTTGCCTTGTGTTTTTTGATCTTCCCTTTTTCATTGAGTTTAGTTTTGTAAACCCACTTGACACCAATACTCTTCTTGTGACTTGGCAAATCAACAAGATCCCATGTGTTGTTCTTCTTAATGGAGTCAATTTCTTGGTTCATGGCTTGAACCCAATGTGGCTCCTTAGTTGTTTCCTTAAAGGATGTAGGTTGACATGACATTAAAGAAAAAAGGTTGTGTTGTTCAAAGTCATCCAACTGCTGATGGATTTCTCTCAAACTTCGAGTTCTTTGATTTTGTGGTTTAGGGAATGATTTTCTGCTTGAAGTTGAGTTATCCTGAGAATTTTCAGGTTGTCTTTGTACCTGGAATCTTGGAAGAATAGTTTGAGGTAGTTGTTGTCCTGAATTTTTTGCATTTTCAGAACTTGACAGCGATGGATTTTGGCTATCCATTTGCTGATTTTCTGAATCATTCCAGAATTGATCTTCTAGAAATTTTACATCTCTGCTGAGAATTAGTTTCTTGGTGATTGGATTGTAAAGCCTGTAAGCTTTAGATGTTTCACTATATCCAGTGAAAATACATTTCTCACTTTTGTCATCAAGATTCTTCCTTAATTCGGAAGGTATGTGAGCATATGATATGCATCTGAATGTTCTTAGATATGCAACATTTAGCTTTGTCCCACTCCATGATTCTTGGGGAACTTTCATCTTTAGATTTGTGGTTGGATATCTATTCAAGAGATAAACTGAGCATGCTACTGCTTCAGCCCAAAACCTTTTTGACAAAATTTTCTCTTTGAGAAGAGTTCTTGCCATATTCATTATTGTCTGATTTTTCCTTTCAACCACTCCATTCTGTTGTGGAGTACACCTCGTTGTTGTTTGCATAATAATGCCTTGTGATTTGCAGAAATTTGCAAATTCTCTGGAGTTGTATTCTCCTACTCCATCTGACTTGAGTACTTTGATATATTTTCCACTGTGTTTTTCATCTTCTACCTTGAATTCTTTGAATTTTACGAAAGTTTCAGACTTGTGTCTGAGAAAATAGATCCATATTTTTTTGCTGAAATCATCAATAAACATTAGAAAGTAAAAGCTACCACCTATTGACTCTGTTTTTATTGGTCCACATAGTTCAGTGTGAACAAATTCAAGATGTTGTTTGTCTTGATTGGAAGACTGTGGAAAACGAGTTCTCTTATGTTTTCCAAGTATGCAAGACTCACATGGGGGAATTTTCTCTTTAAAGATAGGAAGAACTTTGACCATGGAGTTCTTATGAAGAAGACTTAGACTCTTAAATGGTAGATGTACAAATCTTGTATGTCAAACCATAGTTTCATTCAGGGTGGATGCACTTTGTGCATAGGTTTGAATCAGATTTGTAGTTCTGAGGGTAAGGGGAAACATTGTATTCAAAGTCATATGGATTTCAGAAATTAATTTTCTGCTTGGGATTTTGTCATATATATTGCAAGATGATCCCTCAAAAATTACCTTATAGCCATGTTCAATGAGTTTTCCTACACTTAGCAAATTATGTTTCAGATCTGGAACATGATAGATATTGTTTATGTCTTTCTTTACATTCTATTTAGTAAGAATAGGAACAATTCTTTTTCCTTGAAATTTGACTAAATAATCATTTCCATGTGTAATATCAGATGAGATTGAAGAATCAATGCATGAAAGTAAATATTTGTTACCTCTCATGTGATTGCTGCATCCACTGTCTAACAACCAGAGATCTTTAGGTTGTTGTTCAGTGTTGTGACACGAAATAAACATATCTCCTGAGTTTTCTCTCGTGTGATTTGACACATGTGCTCTCCCTGAGATTTGATCTGCTTGCTTCTTCCTGTATTCAGATTCATAGTGCCCATACTTTTTGCAGTAATAGCATTGTATGCTTGTTTTGTCATTTGAACTTCTCCCTCTACCTCTTTGAGGCTGGAAATTATGATGTTGATTTTGTTGTTGTTGTCTTTGACCTTGGAGATTTTGATTTGGATACTGTTGTCTATTACCTCCACTAGAGTGAGGGTTACTGAGATTTCTCCCTCTTCCTTGGTGACCTCTGCTTCTTCCTCTGCCTCTCCCTCTGCTAAAGGAGAATTGAGTTTTGAAAGCATTGGAGACTGACTCATCTGTGAGATGCAGTCTAGTCTCATGTGTCACCATAGAACCAATTAGTTCATCTGTTGAAAAACATGACAGATCCTTGGATTCAAGGATTGCTATTGCAACCATTTCAAATTTCGTGGGTAAAATTTTGAGGACTTTCTCAACAATGCATTGATGAGTGATGGTTTCACCAATCAATATGATCTGGTTCACGATGCTCATGACTCTGGTCATGAAAAGATCCACATTTTTTACTTTGTCATCCTTAGAGTCTTGAATTGCGTCCTCAAGATCTGCAGTTTAAATGTTTTGACCCTGTCATTTCCTTGATAGGAAGATTTAAGGATGTCCCAGGCCTATTTTGAATTACTAGCGCCTGTGATTTTTGAGAACATTGAATCATCCACAGAATTTTGAATCCAAAATTTAGCTTTATTTTCTTTGTTTCTCTGCATTTCTTGAGCAATTTTCTATTGATTAGTCATGGCGGACAAGTTTGTTGGATCTGGTTCCAGATATCCATGATCCACTGGATCGCAAGACTCTTGTGCTTGCAATAAGGATCTCATCCGAAGAGACTAGAACTCATAGTTCTTTCCAAGAAGAATTGGACCGTGTGTTGGTCCTAAATTGCTAGACATCGCCATGTTTTAAGGAATTCAACAAAATAGAAAAAAAAATCTTACTTACCTGTCTCCTGTGTGTAATTTGCAGTGGTTTCGGAACTCTGCGATTCAAAATTTCGCGAGTTTTGACTTCACGATTTTGGTTTTGCGACTCAAACGCGTGACCTTTTGGTCTCTTGACTTTCGAAAAGCCAATTCCCGAAATGTCGTTGGCCCTTTCCTTTTGGGACTTCAAATGCCGAAATGCCGAAATGTGCCTGTTGGACAATTAACGGTCTAGATCTGCTGATGATCTAACGGTCCAGATCCTATCGATATTTTGTGAATCGGGATTTCGTGACTAGTGATTCCTCGTGATGCTGCACTTCCAAAACATGAAGTCCGAATTGTCGATTTTACTGAAATCGCTTTTTCGAAAAATTTCCCAAGAACCTAGATTGGTGCCACGCATCCCCAAAAGATGGACGGTCCTCATCATTTCCTAATTTCATGACTTGCGACTCCAAATCCTCTGTCAACTTGAAACCCCGGTAGCTGAGATGCCAACGGTTTCCTCGATGTCCACCACGTGTTGGAATGAATGGATGGCTTTTATATTTTTGGGATTTCGAGACTTTCGTCGTGGAGTGTCCCAACCTTTCGTCAACAAGACCTCCGATATCACAAACTCCGAAATGATGAAGTGATGGCACTTGGATCTGCTACCACTTGTCCTCTGAGATGGACGGCTCACAATCCTCTCGAGATTTCACGATGTGTGATGTCTAAATTTCGCGTATCAGCGTTTTGGAGAGCAATCTCCTTTGCTTGTCCAACTCCTGATCCTTGATTTTGCGATTGGGTTAGATCGATGGCTCACAATCTTTCAGGATCTAATGATCTAGAATAACTCGTGCGTTTGCGATTCAAGAATTCTCACGACGGTCTTCTTACCTTTACACCTTGCGAGTCAGCGAAATAACGAGATCTTTCCATGTGTTTCTAGATGGACAGTCCAAATGATTTTGTGACTTTGCAAGTCAAATTTCTCATGTGTGCTCCAAAGGACTAAACCTTGTGCACCTTCTTGTTGATCCAATGGTTGTCGGTCCTCTGTGCAAGATCATATGGCTGAAATTATTTCATCTTTTCTCTCTTCGTCCCTTTTGAACTGGATTTCCCACTCTAGATTTGTTTACAGGATGAATCTTATGGCCTCAATGGCTATTCTTTGCACATGATATGCGCTCTTTTCTCCTGTGGAAGAAAGATTCATGAATATTTCAAAGATTTGAAAGAAATACACGGATTCTTTGAAGCTTCGCGTTGTCTGCTGCAATCTTTAACAGATTTGAGCAATTTCAAAAATGCTCTAAACGATGCTACCTTCTACAACAATCTTTCACAAATTTGAACGAATTCCATGAAATCTTCAATGTTTCTTCCTTCTGAAACTCTTCTTTGTAAATTCTTTGATGATTCTTGAGAATTACAAGAATCTTTAGAGTTTCTTCTTATGCACTCTCTTCTTGCTCAATCTTTTGAGCGTTGTATGCTCTACTTTCACATGTGAGCTTCTTATGCTAATCTTTGAGCGTATGAACAAACAAATCTCCAAGCCTTGTGAAAAAGATTGTGTCGCGTGCTCTCAAGATTCGTGCAAGCTCTGCGCTATTTGAGGATCGTCTTGCTCTCCATCTTATGTGAAGAGGCTTACTTCTGTAGCTCTGATACCATGATAAATTGTGAAGCAAGAAATGCAAAGAGAAAAGAATAGAATAGAAAAAACAATATATTAGAATATATGAAGAAGAGTACAATGAGAAGAGTTAATGAAGAAGATACTATGCAAAGGGAAATAGATGAGCTAAATAGGCTCAAGCAAATAAAGAATTGAAGGTACAGCTCGCTAGGAAAGCTGGAAGTGTACAGTCAGACTGTTGAGGTTACATTATATTTAACAGGCTCGGATCTACAATCATGTTCATGATTTCTCTTCCTATATTCTATCTCTCCAGCAAGAGGTTTGTAAATAGCCATTATCCATAATTTTTTTTAGGGAAAAAAACCAATGTATGGATTTTAATATAGATGTATGGAGTATTATATTCTCATTGTAAAATGCAAACTCAGAAGAGAAAACAACCAAGACACATAGCTTCAGAAGAAAATTTAAGAATTCTTTATTTTATTCCCAGTTCACCTTATATACCAAGGAACCATTTATTTTGCATATATTAATTCATCATCAAAAGGTGAAGAAGTGTTGCGCCTAGGTGGTTGACTTGTGCACCCTAGGTGGGTGTTCGCATAAGTGGCCTCCTTGGCCCAAAAATCATCCTTTATGATTGATGTAATGAAACAAGACATCTATGTTCAATTTCCCCAAGGACATGAAGTTATATAAAATGGACATATACTCTACAAATAAAACAAATCTCTTGACACGCATAAATAATCTCCAAGAACATGGCAAAGTAGGATAGATAATTATTTTCTATAAAAGAGATTTAACATAATTAAAAGTCAATCTACATTATGTATCAATTAAGATGGTATAAATTATATACTTATTTCTTTCTTATATGTGTATGACTTGATATATACATCCTAAAGTATTTTGTTAGTATAAGAGTTCAAACAGGTTATGATGACTAAATTTCAAATCATTGATTTAGGTTAGATGCATTGTTTTTTTTTCATAGAAGTGAGGTAGATTAATGATGATATTTTTATTTCACAAGAACAACATGTTACAATATTCTTCACAAATGGAAAATGGAAAATTGTAAACCCATGAGCACATACATAAATATAACTGAATTGTTTTTTTTTAGAAGATGGAGTAGAAAAGGTAGATGTTAAATATTACAAGAGTTTAGTAGGAAGTCTCATGTATATTACTACAACATGGTCTCATATTGTGCAAGTAGTAAGTTCAATTTATATATTCATGAAATGTCCAAGTGATATTCATGTTGGAGAATGAAAAATAATTTTTAGGTATCTCTATGGAACAAACAATTTTGGCATTTGGTATACTTTAACAAATAATTTTGGATTTTGGCATTTGGTATACTTTAATAGATAATTTCTGGTTGGTTGGTTATGCAAATAGTGACTGGGATGGATTTTTTGATGATAGAAAAAATACTTCAATTTATTTTTTCAACCAAGGATCATGTGTAGTATCATGGTGTTCAAAGAAACAACCAACAACAGAGTAAATTGCAACAGTATTAGCAACACGTGAAGCAATTTGGTTGAAGAGAATCTTGATAGATCTAAAACAAGAACAACAATATGCCCCAATTATTTATTGTGATAACATGTCTACAATTTCCATAATTAAAAATCCAATGCTTAATTTTTGTTATTGTAATATCTAATTGCAAGAAAATTGTAAGAATATTTTACACATATTTTGATTAGAGTGTTTGCAGCATAAATTGCAGCTAATGAGTGTTCTAAGCATAAATTAACTTTAGTTAGAGATGATTTCTAGCAACTTCTAGATTGGTATAAATCTAATATCCATATATGAATGTATACAAAATCATAAATCAACTTTAGTCACAAATGATTTCTAGCAACTTGGAGATTGTTATAAATCTAAAAGCTATATATGAATGTATTAGTTGTTCAATGAGAAGGAAGAATCCCAAACATTGATTTCTTTAATGTTTTTCTTCAATACTTGTATTATTTGTTATGTTTAATGAGTTCAATTTTCTCCTCAGAATTCTACAATGTTTACTTAGTATAATTATTTTAAATACAAACATTTAACTTTCTTAATAGATAGAGGTTATAGTGACCCAAAGTGAGGTCCCATTTGAAACCAGAACATATAATGAGGGGAAGGGGAAGCATGGATGATTGTAGGGGATAAATTTCTCTCATGGGATAATTTTCCATGCCTTTTCCAAAAAAAAATATTCGCTATTTAAAAATTATTAGCCCAAATCATATAGGATAAAATTATTTTACCTTAAAAATTGCCAAAATTTTATAAAAACTATATAAAATACATTGAAATTTGAATATTTTTACAAAAATATCTCCAAACATTTATAGTTGACATATCAATGACTAGTAAGATTCGCCAAGGTTTCTACATTTTAAAATAAATTTCCATCCTTGAAATCATCCCTGAGGGGAAGGTGAACAAGGTTGGACCAAACTATGATCGTGGAAGTTTATTCATAGTCAACTCTTTAGTTTTAAAGTTGTTCTCAAAAAGTATTTATCTCAAAGTTTCTTTGTAACAAAGAAAAATGGCCAAAGGGAGGAGGTTTATAGTATGGATATTTATCTATTAGTTTGATGGAAAGAAAGTATTTAGTTGAGTCTTTATGTATAGAAAATTAATATGGGAGAGGAGATAATTTGATATTTTCATCCTTATGAGAGGTTAGTATTCCTTATGAATTTTAGAGATATGAATTTTGATTTACAATGAAATTTATTTCATCAAAAAGAATAAATAATCATTTTTGTTATTAGTATCCCATGCTTGTTCTTCTCTAATATTACTTAGAAAATTTCACACTTTCATTAGGTTGAGAAGTTTTTATTCCACACATTTTTGGAAAATGGAATTTTGATTTACAATGAAAACTCTTTCATGTAGTAGAATCAAATCAAGGATCAATATCCTTATTAGTATTTGATACTCTTTATTCTCTATTATTTCCTTTTATCATAAGTGTGCATTGACTATATATTTATCTAAGTTTATTAATTATATAGTAACATGAACACTATGCAATCAATTATTTTTTTAATGATTAAGATTTTTCACTTTAAATATATAACCACCTTTTAATCAAATAAGGTGTTCTTTTCTAAAAAAAAACAAGTAACATTATGGATGAAGTTTAATTTATGTTTATAATAGTATAAATGATGGAAAATGGTTTCATTTGTATTTTACAATTTATAAAGACAATAAATCTAATTTTCAAAACATTTGTAATAAAAGAATTCTTCATAACTTTCTAAATTTAAAAAGTTTTCAATTTTTTTTTTAACTATTCAATCATGAAAATAATTTGACCAATAAAACTAATGCATGAGCATTAGCTTTCATGATCAAGTGCTAAAAGTTTAACACACCTTTAGGTCTAGACATTATCCCAAGGAGGGCCATCGTAAACGTTCATGTAAAATTTTTTTATTTCTTAGTAACCATAGATAGGAATATACTTAGTTCTTAGGTGTTAGTTTATGATAAAGTTATGTAACCAAACCCTAAAGAAATGGGATGAATCGAAAGAGAAATAGGTGTAATAAACCTCAATTTCGTCATAAAATAAAAAATCTTCTAAGAGAATTACACTCTAAGTCTGTATGTTAGATTTATAATAAGGAGAGTAATCCTTAATATTTAAAACTATGATACCGTGTGTATTCAATTTCTTTTTCCTAACATTACAAGTCCATAGTCTAGTGTTTATTCTTCAATACTCATTTAAGTTATACTCGTCTTTGTAAGTGGTTAAATGTTAAAAACTTTGTAGTAATGCGAAAAATAGACATAGGCCTCATACTTAGGATTCCAGCCTCTTATTTAACATCCACCTTCATAAACGTGCACAAGCCTAAACTTCAAGACCTCGAGAAATTTAGAAACACAAGGAAGGGGGTCGAAATATTTTCTTTAACGTTGGATTTGTTGGTTTTGATTTTGATAAAGGTGACCACGTACTTTGAGGTGTTCCTCGGAAATTATTTGTTGACTGAGTTCTTAACCCAATAAAGTACTTAGTTGGAAGCGAACCCTAAGGTGGTAGTTGATTTATCCTTTCGAGGCTTAACTAACTCCAACCATTGGCGCTAACTGAACTATTAGTAAAAGGGTTTTGAGGAGATCCTTACTTGTCCTCCTAATTTATTAAACGTGACTAGATGTATTGTAAGTTGAATTTAATTTTTTGTCCAGTCATTAATGGAGGTGGAGGGGAAACAAGAGTCATCCTATACCCTCATCCAACACGAACACTCCACTTCACTACTTTCACATGGTGCATTTCCTCGTCATACCCACCACATTCAATACGCACGGGGCTCATGTTTTAGGGTAGCAACCATGATTCATTTTCAAACGGAATAAATTTTCAACAAATTTAAATTTCAAAAATACTTTATTTTTTTGGGATTTCACAATAGGGTTTGTTTAATGAGTCATGAATTATAAGTAAAGTAGTTTTCCAGGAATAGAAACAGTTCCAGGAATCAAACGATAGATGGCCGACTTGTAGGAGGTTAGTTAAACGAGAAGAAGAGACTCGGTTTTAGGGGGGAAATAGATAGAAAAGTTTTGAGGAAGGAGTGTTACAAATATGGAGATGGATGTATAATCAGATTTTTTTTAACGAAAAAAATAGATTCGTGATTTGAGTGTTATGTTTTGAAATCTGTGTGAAATTGAGCCTTATGTTACTTGTGATAGGAGTATGGTTATGAGATATGGTCCTATGCCATGTGTAACAAAATTATGGTAAAATGTTTTGATGGCTGCGATAGGGCCTAAGGAAGAGAGAAAAGACTAGGTTCTATACAAGAAGTGAAGAGATGGTAGTACCTTTCATTGATTGCGATAAGTTCATATGAAAGATTATAAAACCTAGAGTTAAGAGCATATTGGAATTGAGCCCACAAACGATTGGGGCTAGTGTTTAGCACTAAGATATTAAAATGAGAAATGGTGATAGCACTAAGGACTTGGTGCTAAGGTTGGTGGAGGTAGCTAAATCTAGAGAAAGAAGTAAAATAGTTAAGGTTGAGCATTTTTAACTTTGTTTAATTTTAGAAATTTATCTTGTGCATATAATAAAATCTCCAAGAGGAAGAATTTGGTGAGGATTTCCCTTAAATAGGAAAGTTGTTAAAAGCAGAGGAGCAAGAAAAATGCTCTTGTGAAGAAGAAAGGGATAGATAAGAAATATGTAAAACCGGTTTATGAGTAGAGAAGCTTTTCATAGAAAAGGTTAATAGTAGTAAAAAGACATTTTAGTAAGAAGATCACAACCTTAGGGGAAGTAATGAAGGAAGCCAGTGAGGGTTTTTGAGAGAAAGAAAAGGTGTGGCGAGAACCTATTATTTCAACTCAGGTTGAAATACAAGAGGAAAGGTGTGTTCTCAAGAGTACACAAGTTGTGAGTGAAGGTCATAGTGAGTGAAAAGAACTCAAGAAGAGTCATAGCAGAGGTTCAGGAGGAAACCACAAAGTGAGGGAAAAACATGCCATAGTCAATGGCATATGGAGAAAAATGAGTGATGAAGAATATGAGAGGCAGAAGTTGGAGAAAGAAGTCTGCCTAGGAGTACCTATGAAGTTGTTACAAAAGGATAAATAAGAACGGAGATATGGTTTCCTTATGAGGAGACAGTTGAGATGGCATAAGTTATGAAGGATCAACTCATGGATGCTTAGTGGGAAGATGAGGTACTCAAGGAAATGGAGTATATGGGAGAATAATTGAAGGATGAAACTTCAAGTGAGACCAAGATGCCTCAATGTTTTAATGTTGATGCTTTGTGTATGTTTACAGAGGAAACAGATGAAGAAAGATAATTTGCCGATATTTTCATGAAGGAGGAAGAAGATGGACAAAAACTTAAATCTGTTTTGAAGGAAAATGGGACAGTTGAGTATCATGTAGGTCCTCATACATAGTTAATATAAAGTGGTTCTTTTTAGCATACAACAACAACTGAAAGAAGAGAGAGCATGGCTTATGACTATGGCCAAGAATGGAAAGAGGTAGAGGAAGACATTAAGAATTCAAATGCCATACTCGAGGAGGATGAGAAGAAGAGCATCGAAGACTTTTTGAGCCTTTTAAAAGACTTGGAACAACATGAATATTTGATGCTTGAATCATCAAATGAGACGATCAGGTCGTGTGGTTTTGAAGATGACATGTTGTGTGTGAGTGTAGGTATTGCAGAAGATGGACCATCTTTTGGAACTATCTTGTATGAGACTGAAAGTTGTCTAGAAAAATATGATGAAGAATGTCTTTCTGAGGAAGACAAGATTAAATTATTCCAATAGATGAAATTCATAAATTCCCTACTTAATGAAGGAAAAATCTCTATTGGAGGTGACAAAATTATGTCTCATTTGTAGGAACTTGTTCTTGATGAGGACAAAGAGGATTTTGCATGATTAAATGGCCAAAGGAAGACTAGTGAAACAAAGAATCGAAAATTTATTCTAGTGAAGAGTGAAGAAGCAGTGTCAAGGGAGATTCGACTTGTGAAAGGAAAGGAGGTAGCAATGAATATGAAAGCGGAGAAACTATGTCATAGACTAAAGAGGAAACAGTCCTAGAACTGAAAGAGGTTGAATTGGTTACTAGATTCAGTCAAGAAGATGAAAGAAAATTGTCCGATGTTGTCAAGAAGGAAGAAGAGAATTATGCTATAAATGATAGACAACATATTGAGATGAGTCCAGTGATTGGTGAATGGTTGATTTGTTTGCTGGAAGCGTTTGACAAAGAGAAGGGAATTGTAGTTAATGGGAGAGGAATGTCTCAAGTTGTAAATAATACAGGAGTAGATACTAGTTCACAAGTTTATGATATGTTAACTAGTATGAAGGAAAGAATCAGTGAATATATTATTTCAATGAGAGAATCATAAGACAATTTATTTTTTGAAGTTAAAATTGCAGATAAGGAGAAGAAGAGGGATATTGCAGAGGGGGATATATTCAAGGATATTCAAGAAGTTAGGGAGTGTAACAACCCTAGTTAAATAGTTACTTAGGGATAAGGTAATAAATGGAAGGATAAGGTAATAAATGGAGGGACAACGTGGGTGGCATTAAAGGAGGGTAGGAGTCAGTGAATGGAGGGGAAATGAATATGTAGAGGCCTTCAGGAATTGATTATGAAAATTTGGGAGAGAAGCATTATTGTAGGAGAGGACTATATTTTCTTAGGGATATTTTTCGGTTTGGAATTCGGGTGAACTATTGTAGGGAACACCAGGTTGGTGGGAGTTTTGGGCTAGGGGGCCAGGAATCCTCACGGAATCCTGGAGCTAGGGAGATGGATAGGCTACTCCTAGGTGGTTGGGTGGTTAGTCGGTTTTGGGCAGGGTTTGGTCAGAGCATAGAGCATCATCAGGAAAAGTTTTCGGCAAAGCAACAGAGAGGACAATCGGATATTGGGAAAATAGCATTAGCCATAGGTATCTATATTCATGAATTTGTTGGGTTATGGGGTTGTTATGTAATTTATTAGATTGTTGTTCATAAATTTAAATTTATGTTGCTTATATGCTAAACATTGAAATTTCTTATTGCTTATACGTCAAAATGATGAATGAAATTGCTTATTTCTTATACGTCGAAATGCTGAATGAAATTGCTTATTTCTTATGCTAGATAATCTTAATGTTTAAATTTACATTTTTTTTTAGGCTTTGTTAAATTAGGGCCTTATGCTTATTTTCTAGCTAGAGAGTACAAAAATAGATGATAGATTATATAATGATACATTTTGTATCATACCTCACCGCTAAGGTAATATTTTCATTGATAAAATATTTAACTAAAAGAGCTTAGAAAATTTTTCCTCTGCCTTCATATTTGAATACCATTTGTCCTTTCCAAGAAGTCATTCTTTCAACCAAATATACTAGAGTTCACACTGTAGTCTAGTTGTTCTAGACTTCCTCTACAAAAAAAAATCTCGTAAATTTGGCTAAGATTCTATTGCTAAGCTCTCTATGGTAGTGTTGACATGAGAAAACATGTCTTCCTACAATAGGGGATCATCAATCGATCAATTCCCCCATTAATACTATAGTCATTTTGTATGGTGATGTCCTCTAGTATGTGGGCCTTGTTGCCACCAAACAGATTCCCCCCTAGAGTAGAGTTTCATTAAAACTTTCCTAAATTCTAAATAAAGTTCTATTTAATTATGCATAATGAAATCATATAACTAATACATCCCAGATAGATAGGATTGGATTTAGAATAAATTCATAAATAGAAGGAAGAATGATTTCCAAATATAGGAAACAATTTACTAATGAAGGTACATGTTAAGATCAAATATAATATCTTAATCCATTTAAATAAAAATTTATGTGAATGAATAGATAATGTTTGGTATACTTGATTAGTTTTATTAAGAGATTGTAGAAAACAAGAAAGGAATTTGAATATTCTTAGATGAAAAATTTAAATCAAGCACTCACAAGAGTTTATTGTGAAACAAGCAAATCGACATCAACAATTTCGCGATAAAATTTGGTTTAAAACCAATGTTATGTAACTCGTATCAATACACAGTTTCTATAACAATATTTACAACAATTAATTCTTTGATCATTTCCTAAAACATGGGAGAAATGAATAGGTTCTAGTTCTTGTTTTTTTTACTATAAAATGTTTTAAAAATTATAATCTAATTGATCATAATATAAAGTCTAATTACAACCATTCTCACCTCTCGAAAGATTTCGTTATAACAAAAACTCTTCACAATAGACAAAACCCTTCTCCTTCACAATAGACAAAACCCTTCTCCTTACCTTGATAAGAATATACAACGAAAAATCACAAGGATTTAAGACTCTTATTTCCTTTTAGTCCGATATAAATATAAAAACATAAACTCAAAAAATTCAACCCTCTAGAAAGAAATTTAGACCTCCTACTTATTGAAAAGAGATTCCTTTATAATCACCTTGTATGACTTCATTGTTCATTCATGTTTTTACACAGTTTCAACCAATTTGCCTTCCATAAAAGGTTTTGTTGAACTTATGCTTATACTCAGAGTGAGGGGAGGGGGGTCGAATCAACACAAGATACTTTTTACTTTAAATTATAATTCATCAATAATTCATTAACTTTAAAACAATAAATGCAAGTAAACTCAAATCACAAAACATAGAGTTTAATGTGGAAACCTTGCATGAGAAAACCACAAAACTTATCTTTCCACTAATCTGCTAAATTGAGAACCAACCCAACGAGTTATTGTGTAGGCACCAACCTAATAGAGAGACCAATATCCTTAGATGAACACCAAATTAGTAAGAACTGTATAGGAACCAACCTAACATATTGAAACACCGAGTAATTTTGACTTCACCTCTATGCTTCATGCTTCATGTATTTTAGAGCATGATAATACCCTTAAATTTATCCTCCATGTCCTATTAAACTTCATTGCATCATTATGAGAATATAATCTTAGACTGCAACAACACAACCTCAAAACAATGCACTGTGTATCATCATAGAACTTAGTCCTTCATATCACACCCTTAAAACTCCAAGAAACTCCTCTTATACACGTTTAGACCACAAGAGTACTATCCAACTATTGTTCTACACCTAAGACTTGATATTCATTCTTGTATTCTCTTCAAATACCTACATCTATCCTATATTTATAGTATTTTTGTGCTCACTTTTAGGGCCGACCTGTAAAGACTAGCTAGGCCATCCTAAACGTTTTGGGTGGGATTTATAACATAAAAATTAATATATCATAATTCCAAATGAGTTATAGAGGGTTCCATATACCATTGGAAAGGCCTCAGAAAACAATTTCAAACGATATAAACTATACTCCCATTTGAGGTAGGAATTTAGAGTAAAATTGACTTCAAAGATATGGTATCCAAATTGAGAATCAAAAATCCAAAAATAATATCTCCAAGAATATCCATCTTTCAATATGGATATTGGACATTTTTAGTGGCCCCCTATCTTTGATATCAATGAAAAAAATATTTCCAATAGGTTTCAATTCTTTTTTTTTTTTGTAAGTTCTTGTGTTAATCTATTAAAAAATACAAAAAAAAATACAATAAAAAAAACACTGATTGTCCCTTGGAATGGACAAAAACTTGAGACTTCCCTTAATGGGAAACCAAGATGAGAAGAGACTTGTGTATTCTTCTTTCCCTTGAAGGGAAACCAGGCTTACAAAAACTTAGATACAACTGTTTGTTTTCTCACTCACATAAAACTAGAAAAATGCTTGCAAATTAAAAATGTAAAGATTGAGAAAAGAGACAGGGGCCTGAGTGTCAACAGTTCTTGTCAGTCACATTCAGAGGGCCATCCGAAGGAATTTAATCCACCACTAGGAAGCCACATAAATCATCGTCGTTGTCACTCATGGATATCGATCTATCCAAGCTTGGCTCACTGACCGGGAGATTTTGATGAAGGGATCCATCAACGAGATGTGTCGGTATGGATTCACCATTGTTTCTGATTTGTTAGGAGTCTTCTTAGGCATGGAGGTGCTAGGGTGGGACGCATAAGGAGGTGGAGGAGTGTCGAGAGAGGGAGGATTAGATATAGGAGGGCGAATGGTGGGGAAGTGGGGTGAGCGAGGTGAGTTCAGGGCCTATGACAAAAGAATCCTCAAAGGCTAAGGAGGGTGACTTGGGAGAGGAGATTTTTTACCACCCAATAATGGTTGTGGTGCCTGAAGGTGTGACAAGATGTGATGAGCGAGCCTAATACCTCCTCTTCCCATTCATTTAGAAGCTACCACAATGATTTTATAATTGAATAATTATATCCATCCTCGCTGGCTAGGAGAGACGTGGGAGGAGTTGTGGAGGATGCCCCTCTACGACCACTTCTCCCCAGGGTGGGGTGGCTTGCCTGTTAGGTGGCATGGGATATGAATGATTCTTTCCAAGCATTGTGAGGGAGTAGAGCCATGATCTGAACCAGTAAATAAAGATATACCTCATGTGGAGAGAAGAGAGCCAACTCAAGAATAGGTGTCATGATGGGTAGGTGTCAAATCAGGATCCATTAAGATTTGTAGTACTTTGAGGTATCTGAACTATTGGAGGGTACAAAATCCATGTAGGAGGGGTATAGAGCCATGGGAGGACTTGAGAGGATATTTAAAAAGTGAGGAAAAGACATCAAATAGGGGCGATGTCTTGGGACTGTTGATATTATGGAAGCTGCGGGAGGTATTTACCTCCACGTCCTGATGAGAATAGAATAATCCAAGAAGCAAGAGAAACTTTAATGAGTTGGATAATAACCCTAGAAGTCTTGACGGCTCAATAAGATAATTTATATTAGGTTATTAGCCTCCAAGAGAAGAAGTCGGCCAAAAATAGTATTAATATATTGAATAGACACATATCGAGAAGGAGAAGTTTGCCCCAACAAATCCTGCAGAACCAGTATAAATACAGGGCACCAGTTCTCATTTGACAACATCTTAGAATTGTAGACAACAAGCGGTGCACACTACAACTCCCAGTTTGGTGCGCACGTGTGGAGTAGAACTGCAGGTGTAGTTGTTGCAGCTAGCAGTTTCAGTATTGGATTGGACTATCTCTTGGCTAGGGTTTGGACTATCAGATCAATTATTTTTGGTGTGGTATCCTTGGATTAATATGCACTACACCTTGTTTGGCTATCTAGCCTAGATTTTGCTTTTGGAGTAATTCTCAGTTAAGGTTAAGGTGCTCGGAGGGTGGCTTCGGCCTATGGTTGGGTGATGAGGGTATTTTCAATGGTAAAATGAGCACGCCATCTTCTATATTCTAACAAGTTATGGGCCCACACACCTCCTTCATTCAGAATAAACTCTAGAAGGAAACATAGCTGCTAGGATATTGATCTCATTGAGAAAGTGCCGCTAGGGTTACTAGCAGAAGCAACTCCCAAGACATTGTCGCTAGGGTTACTAGTAGGAGTAGTTGCAGAAAACCTAAACCTCCTGTTGAGGAACCTTAAGTGAATGGACTGACCTAATATTTAAATATATGAGAGCACCCTAGCCTAGCAAATCTCCTAACACTCTCAGAAGGCTAAGACGTGAAGTTTGGATTTCTGGTCAAATCTAGGTTTTGACCAAGTCAAGCAACCATGATGAACTCAATGAAGTCTGAGAACAATTTAGATGGAGCCTCTAACTTCAGAGCATGGAAGACAAGGATTGAACTCATCCTTGCTAAGAATAAAGTGTTGGATATTGTGAAAGGAAAGATCGTGAAGCTAGAGTTTGAAGAAGGAGAAGAAAAGGAACCACACAACGTTGCAACTATGGAGAAATTTAAGGATGTTGACATCAATGCCATGAGTATCATATTGGATTCTATAAAATACCACTTGATACCCTACATCTCCCATCTTGACTCATCAAAGAAGATGTATTATGCCCTAACAAATCTCTTCTCAATCAAAAACATTGGACAAGTTATGAGTCTAAAGAATGAGCTCCGTAACATGAAGATGAATGATGACGACAACATAACATCATACTTTGTAAGAATATCCGAGTTAAGAGATCAACTACAAGCTATTGAAGAGATCACTTCAAAAAAGGAATTGGTGAACATAGTACTTAATGGTCTTCCCAAGACATGGGTTGCATTTTCCGCAAGCATAACACGAGGAAGGAGTATCTGACATCTGAAGAACTATGGACTTGTTGTGCTCAAGAAGAATCAAGGATCAATGCAAAAGAGAAACACCAAAAGAAGTACAATGATCAAGCCTTCACAACAAGATTCAAGAACTTCAGTAATAAAATGAAGTTTGGTTCAAGGAGGAAGCCAAATCAAGAGAAATACATTTCAAAAGTACAATCCTTCAACTATCAAAAGTACGATCACTATAAGAATCAGTGTCCCGAGCTAAAGAAAAGGAAGGAGAAACATGAAGCATCGATTGTCGAAGAAAAGGAATCTACAAAGAAGACTAAATAGGATGGAAGAGACTTCTTTCTCTAAAAAGGTAACAACACTCTTCTTATTTATTGTACATATCTTATTTGCATCGTCTCTATACATATTTTGTATATGTATCTCTTAGAAAGATAAAATGTTCCAAGAAGACTATATCCATGGAAGAACAACAAGATAAGGATTACTATACAAGAAAATATGAAATATATCATGTGAAAGATATTACAAGATAAGCCAAAATGAGAATCAATCTTGAAGAGACTTAGAATAAGCAAAGACAAAAAGAAGTAAGCAATCGAGAGGAAATTGCAAAAAAGACTTATGACATTTTATAGAAGACAACAAGATGGAAACGTGGACTCTGTTAGATAGAGGGAGCCAATTATATGCACTCTTACATGAAGCAAGGGTTAGGAGGGAGCTAATCCTATGATCCATTGAAGATGATGAAATATATATATCCATGGTAGCAGCCATGAAAGACAGTACGTGTTCAGTTCAACTGAAGAAGAAGACTTCTTCATAGAGGAGCTTTAAAATATTCTTGGTTGTCCATCTAGATTCGTGATTCTATGATAAAAAGAAGTGGAACCTCTAGGGAATGGAATCTATAAGAAACTCCATGGACCCAAGAGATAAAGAAAAACATGAAGAAAAACATGAAGAAGAACATGAATATTTCAAGAAAGAAAGAAAAGCCAGAACAACCAGTCATAATATTAAGAATCAAAAGATTACCAGCCTGATATGAACTCAATAAAAGGAATCAAGCAGAAGAACATAAAGTTATGATGAAGAACAAGTGTATGGAAGACTTATGAACAAAATCATTGCAAGATATAGAACCATAGGTTTTCCCAGATGGAGGGAGAAGACTATGATGATTACTTTTTCTAGCAAACCAGAGTTGTCTCTACATAAGTCGTTATATCATCCGCAACATCCATGAGTTGGAGTTCTACATAAAATGACTAAAAAGAATGTTCTCCAGAGAAATTGAATAAAGAGCGTATAAGGAGCAATCTCAAGACCTTGAGTCATACCAAAAAGAGACTCATGTACGTAGATAGAAGAAGATAACTTGGTTGAGAACCTCTAGTGCACAGCAGAAGAGTGATGAAGATTTCCTATAACATCAAGATGACTGCTCAGTAGATCAGATCTCATGATGATAGAAGAAGTGTCACATGGATATGTTCCATCTTTCCAACTATGATATACTCTATTGTTCAGATCTACCTAAAGCCTTCACAATGTTCCATACTAAATTACATTTCAAATCAATCATTACATTATCCATGATGAAGTCCAGAAAGGAGAAAATGATTCTCCAATGCATATCTCCATAGATGAACAGATAAGCAGACATTTTGGTAAATCTTCTATCCAAGATGAAAGCATTTGTGTAGTCAAGCTAGAGCTCATGAAAACAACTTCCTTTTTATTGGAAAAGGAATAAATGACTCTCCAAGTTAGGAGGGAGCACTGAAAACATTATTGAAGATATTGATCTTTAAATTTTAAAAATAGTCCATTTTTGATAGATGCTTTCCTGTTCGGAAAGTGGATTGACACTTCTGATGGAAAGTCACTTTCCATTGTTGTTAACATGGGAATTAGTTTGATTGCTGATGTATCATAGATAGTGACTTCCAATTATGGTTAACATGGGGAGTGGTCTAGGGTAGTCTATCTTCTTGAGGGTTACTCAAGAAGACTGGCCTACCTCACTAGACAATGATTTCTCATTGTTGTTAACATGGGGAATGGTCTATTTTGGAGGTTGATGCGGGAAAGTATTTTCCTCTCATGGTTAATGGAGGAAATGGTCTGGATAGTCATTCCCTAGGGTTATATATTCTCTCCAGGGTGCACTTTGATTAGTGTAGGAGGAATGGTGCAGGGTGGGGAATGGTCTAGGCTTAGTAATTAGGGACAAACATTCCTTAGGGTTATACATTCTCTCCAGGGCACACTTTGATTAGTCTAGGAGGAATNTATCTTCTTGAGGGTTACTCAAGAAGACTGGCCTACCTCACTAGACAATGATTTCTCATTGTTGTTAACATGGGGAATGGTCTATTTTGGAGGTTGATGCGGGAAAGTATTTTCCTCTCATGGTTAATGGAGGAAATGGTCTAGATAGTCATTCCCTAGGGTTATATATTCTCTCCAGGGTGCACTTTGATTAGTGTAGGAGGAATGGTGCAGGGTGGGGAATGGTCTAGGCTTAGTAATTAGGGACAAACATTCCTTAGGGTTATACATTCTCTCCAGGGCACACTTTGATTAGTCTAGGAGGAATGTCCTAGGGTGGGGAATGGTTCAGGATAGACATTACTTAAGGTTTATACATTCTCTCTAGGGTGCACTTTGATTAGTGTAGGAGGAATGGCCCAATGTGGGAAATGGTCCAGACTCAGACATTCCATAGGGTTTATACATTTTGTCTAGGTTGCACTTTGATAAGTGCAGGAAGAATGGCCCAGGGTGAAGAATGTTCCATGCTCAAAATTCATAAACAATCCTTCTTCCTTGTTTGAGAAGAATAAGACAGATAGCCCATTGTTGATGAGGGAAAATATTCTTTCAAATGTCACAAACATGAGTGAAATATTGGACTAGATGATTCAATGTATTTTTAATAATATTGTCTATGCAGGATGGCATTAGATGATTGTTATGGAGACTACATGTCTCCAGAAGGTAGAGATATACTATTGTGGTGGATATGTTCCACTATTTTGAGGCATATATTCTTTCAGAGCTCATAGATGTGAGTGAAATATTGGCCCAGATAATTCAGTTTATATCATAACATTATTTTTGTGCAGGTTTCTATCAGATGTTTGTTATGAAGACAATAGATATAGACTACTATAGTTGATATGTCCCACTGTTCGTGAGGAAGATATTCTTTCAGAGCTCACAAATGTGAGTGAAATATTGGCCCAAATAATTTAGTATATATCATAACATTGTCTCTATGCAGGTTGATATCATATGTTTGTTATGAACATTGTATGACAGTAGATGAAGACTATTGTGGTGGATATGTTCAACTGTTCGCAACCACACATTGTTCATCAAGTACTTGTGTGTTACTTGTTGTGGTAGTGAACCACTAGATTGTAGTTATGTACTACTATGAATAGACACAGTTGTGTTCAATTTCTATTCTAACTGCCTTCATGACTATCAACAGTTTATTAAAAATAATCACCATCCAAATGAATGATGAACAGAGATTTTCCAGACGAAAATTGGTTCAAAGCATTTACTCCTCTAGATTATAAGAGTGGCTCTTGTATCACTCTATGCTATGAGTGACTTATCCAACATCATGTCTAATTACTCATATGAAGTATGGTTTCAAGAGATGATGCAGTTGATGGTGATGATGATGCTCATGATGAGATAGTTTAGATGACTATATCGATGCTACCGAGTAAATGGTATTTTTTTGTGCTCAATACCATTACCTATAACACCTCACTAGCTAGGAGGAGGTGTTGATATTATGGTAGTTGTGGGAGGTATTTACCTCCACGTGTGAACCTGACAAGAATAGAAGACTCCAGGAAGCAAGAGAAACCCTAATGAGTTGGCTAATAACCCTAAAAGTATTGACGACTCAAGAAGATAATTTATATTAGGTTATTAGCCTCCAAGAGAAGAAGTTGGCCATAAATAATATTAATATACTGAACAAACACATATCCAGAAGGAGAAGTTGGCCCCAACAAATCTACCAGAACCAGTATAAATACAGGGTGCCAATTCTTATTTGATAGCATCTCAGAATTGCAGATAGCAAGTGGTGTGCACTGCAACTCCTAGTTTGGTGCGCAAGTGTGGAGTAGAGTTGTAGGTGCAGCTGCTGTAGGTGCAACTCCTACAGGTAGCAGTTTCAATATTGGATTGGACTAACTCTTCGCTAGGGTTTGGACTATCTGATCATCTATTCTTGGTGTGCTATCCTTGGAGGAAGATGTGCTACACCTTGTTTGGATATCTAGCCTAGGGTTTTCTTTTGGAGTAATTCTTAGCCAAGGTTAAGGTGATCGTAGGGTGGCTTCAACCTATGGTTGGGTGATGAGGGTATCGTCAATGGTGAAACGAGCACACGATCTTCTATATTCTAACAGGGACATTGAGAAAATTAATATGCATGAGGGAGGAGTGAGATGGTACATAACCTGCCATTCTGATTCATGTGAAGGGGAGTCGAAGAGCCCCTTATGTGGTCACCCACATCAAGTTGATTAATAATTTAAATAAAAGGAAAGGACCTCTTCTATTTGTATCTAGTTTTACATCACAATTTTCAAATCATTTTACATAGATTCAAGTTTAATTGTGGGTCCGTTTTTTCTTTCGACGGAACCCATCATATTTTTTCGAGGCTCCTTCTCCTCTTGGGCCACATACCAAACTTACCTTGCAAGAAAAAAATGATCGAAACTAGATCTAGGCCCGAGATAAGTTTGCACTCTTTCTCTTTTCTTTTTATTTTTCCTTCAAGATAATTTGAGGAGATAGTAATACTTTTGGTTTTCATTTGCACGTTAAAATTGAATGGTTTCAATTTCAAGAAGGGATACTTTCATATGAAATATTTGCGCTCACTTGTATTTCTTCACAACATCTTCTATAGATAGTCGATTCAGTTGATTCTTCATTTTCAAAAATGTCAATAGATGTTATTTGGGCATGTATAACTCCACGTGTGTGAATATTTTTTATTGGAAAGAAAAAACTCAACACCCTATTGTCATACATCAGTGGCCTATCTAACTGCATAAATATACTTTTCAATATTGATCTCTAAGACCCATTTCTTCAAATAATCATTCTTGTTAATATATATATATATATATATATATATATATATATATACATTACTTTTTAATTCCCCCTCTTTATGAGTTAACTCAAACAGTTCCTCAATCATGAAGTCATAGTCAACTACTTTTAACCTGGTTGTTCCATATGTTTTCTAGCATTTAATTTATTAAAATATATGTCCATGAAAATATGAGAGTTGGCAAGTCAAATTTTTCTCCGATCATCATAAAAATAATAATTAGATACTTCGAGAGATTAAAATTTGAATTTGAATAAATGGAAATTTATTTTTAAAACAACAACTTTCAAATAATTTTTTTTGAATATTTGAGGATATCATAACAACATTTCTAATACATAAGTTGTCTTTCATTCATTGGCTTCATCCATTTATTTCTAAGCATTGAAAATAATAAAAAAATCTATTTTATAGCCACAAAGAAAATTGATATTATTTTTATTATATATGTGCAATAAGAAAATTTAATTTGTTTAAAAGGATTAAAGTTGTTATTCATGTTGAACCACTAAAATCTTCCTTTATTTCACCTTTATTATAGGTATTATTTAACCAATAAATATTACCCTTATTAGTGTTTTAAGTCATAATCAATGATTACTTCTGTTAGTTTATTTCTTTGCTAAACACAAATGAAATATGAATATTTAAGATTCCTATGCAAGATAAGAATTATATGGTTATTTCTATATAGAAACATATTATTAAGAAAATATTTGCAGAGAATAAATATTAGCATCTGTAACACCATGTTTCCCACAGTCTGTAAAAATAACTATATTGGCCAAGAACTATGGAAAACTCAAAGATGTGAATGTTTAATTTGTCAGACATTTGTATAAAAGGTCAATGAATGTAAATTATGTTATGAATACGAGTTGCATGAATGCTAGGAGGGGATGTGCTAAAAGATACCATGATGGATAATGAGAGGTGGTGGAAGGGACCTGAATGGTTGTGTTAGCTTCCACTGAACCAATACTGTATTGGTTTTTACTTTCTCAAATATCAAAGAAACTCTCTAATCCTAGAATGAATTACCTGCCACGATGGCAGGTGGGGAAGCTCCTCAAGAGTTAGTGAGGGGATGGGGGTGAACCGCCCATCTGTAGAAGCTCTCAGACCTAACCATGGATGGGGGAATTCATGCCACCTGCAATGTTGCAGAAAAGGAAAGAAAGGAAGTGCAAGGAATTGGGGAAGATGGAGCAGACACGATAGGGATTGTGGAAGAGAAATGGAGAAAACTCTGGAAACACAGAGAGTTCTAAATATAGGAGAAGCAGAGTAACCTTCCTCCTTGACTTTTGTTGAGCTAGAAGTACGATACCGAATCTCAAAGCATCATGGTCTAGCTCAGGGGTGGCTAGAAGTAAATCCATTTGGAGTCACTGAGCCTATGGTTGGGTGGAAATGAGCACCCCTCTCAGCAGTTGCATCACACCTGGTGTTTTTGATAAGTGTTATGTCCTATATTTTGAATTGGATATCATGAACACATGGTCATGTTTATACGCTCATAAATGGTTTCTGTATAGAATAGTTTGCCTTGTGTTTTGATTGGAAAGAATGGATGCATGATTATACTCATATGACCATAATCGGTTTATGTATAGAATGAATAAGTTCATAATACAAGTCTGTTCCCTTGAGATTTGTCCCATCTACTTGACTCACGCTATTCCCTAGATTGATTTCCCAAAGGCACCTCCTCCTGGGAATTTTCCTCGTATTCCAGAGTCGGAGTGAGTTCCTTGAAAGACTATCGTTATAGTAAACCCACAAGTTTACTTTACCCATGTCATAGAGTCATAGCTTGGGGAATTAGGAAGCTTTTTTAGTCAGGTCACCAAGCCTAGGGATAATTACCAAAGAACCCTCTGAATGTCCAGATGACCTGGGTCTGGAAACCTTGTACAAGAAAGAGTAGTTTTCTCTAGATTTGAAGTCATGGGTGTTCGAAGTCCTGAGAGGTTGAATATTGAGAATCAAGCTTAGAAAGGATAGCAAGTCTCATTTATCTAAAGAGAATACCCCATCATTTGGTAGATGAACAGTCAGAATATTTTCGGAAATACCCCAGATTTGTCAAGACCAATGGATCTAGAGGAGGAGTGTAGGCATTAATCCCTTGACACCTTCAGCCTTCGCAAGTAGCGATAGGATCCAGGACCATAGATCTAAGGATCTGTCAGATCTCTATGGATCATTGAATAAGAGGAGGCTCACCACCGCTAGTCTCATACATGAATTCTTGTATCGGGAATTCGTGGATCAGAGTTTTGAAAGGTAAGGAAACTCTCTAGTGTGGATTTCCGCGAGTCGCAAAATCCCGGTATACAAAACCCCAAATCGGTTTAGCATGAATAGGTTTCAATGTTTTGGCACCTCGGAAACCAAAGGGTAAGAACCCTCATTTTCGCCAGTCACAAAATCTCGATATACGAAACCCCGAATCCGTTTAGCGTGAATAGGTTTCGGTGTTTCAACACATGGGAAACCAAAGGGTAATACCCTAGTTTTCTCAAGTCACAAAATCTCGGTATCGAAAACCCGAATGTGCTCTGTGGATGAGCCCTAGGTCACCAGACAGGGTCTTGTGGTAGGAAGGGGGAGTCTCAAAAGAATCTGGACCATCCATTTGTAGGGGATGCATGGAAAAGATCTAAAGCCACCGGGGTTCTGGATATCGTAGGAATAGGAGAGAAGACCCCACCAGAAATCTTGAAAGGTAGAATGTCAGGATTTAATCTAGATGATTGATCAAGTCGACAATCTAGACAGTAGATCTGGATGATATCGGTCTTTCAAGTTTTGGGAATTCAAAAGGGAAAGGAGGAACACTGGCATCGCGATTTCCTAAATTGCGAAACCCTGAAAGTATTTAGAGGAATAACACCAGGTCATAGGACCGGTCATATGAAAACTGACCCAAGGGAGGATCTAAGGATCTGTTAGACCCTTTCTGGTTTCGACATTTCGAAAGACAGAGAAGAGGTGAACGCTTGCATCATGATTCCTTAAATCGTGAAATCCAGAAGTGCCTTTTGGTAAGGCCTATGGTCATAGCCAATGATCACATGGAGGAGGATAAGGGAAGGGATGGTCTACGCTAGGATCCATAGAGTTCCAGGGATTTTGTCCCTCCAAGAAAAGACAAAAATAAAAACAAAATCTTAGTTGTCGTAGTGGGTGTGTGACAAATTGGTATCAGAGCATGGTTACAACACATGGCCTGCTTGGGCTCATGGACGATTTGTGTAGGAACTCCATTTGAATTACTCTTAAAAGGAGTAACTTTCTGTCCTAACCCCCTTTATCAAAAGACGAGGTTAAGAATGAAAATTCCTATTGTGTGTATGCATTTGAAAAATATGAATTATGTGTTGATTGTGAATGAATATAATGTCGACTAACAACAAGTGTTTTTCTTGCATAACAAGCGGATAATCAACTGCGAGAAAATACAGACGCATAGAATGGTGACGCACCATGAAGTGGGGGATTTCTCCCATAATAGAGATGAAAATTCTGACGAAAGGAGAGTGGTGTAAAACCCTCCAGATCTAGTTGAGACTGTGAGGAGCCTCATGGTCGAACTACAGAGATGCAAGGCCGAAAATGAGAGGTTGATAAAAGAGAAAGAAAAGAAAATAGAGATTAATGCAGTCTTGATGCAGAGATTATCCGACATACAAAGACAATTGCAACATGGACCTTACACCAGTCACGCAGACCAACGATTGACAAAGAGAAGTTGAAGCCCACCTAGGATGCAGAAACGTGGTCCTTTAAGTGGCCACACTGGGAGGAGAACCTCAAGAAAGGTTCACCCTAGAGATAAGGGACAAGCATCAGACGATTCCTTTGAAATGGAAATTGACGACTCGGAGGGATATTCTAGTAGTAGAACTAGTTCTTATTCCCTAAGAAAATGGAAGAAGAGAAGTCATTCCAAAAATCACAATCTCGAAGAATTCAAGAAGGACAAAGCACCCTCTTTCGACAGTGAAATAAAGAAGGGAGAGGAAGCGAAGGCCTGGCTCCTTGGACTAAAGAAGTATTTTAGAGTCCATGACTTCTTCGAAAACTTGAAGGCCTGAGTAGCCACTTTGAACCTGAATGGGAAGGCTTCCATTTCGTGGGAAGACCTTAAGAATGTAAAAGGGATTCACAAAGAAGACTTATCTTGGGAACGGTTTGAGAAATACTTCAGGAAGAAGTATATGTCAGAAAAGTATTTCGACGAAAAGACTAAAGAATTCTATGAACTCAAGTTGGGGAAATTCACCATAGAGGAATATGTCAGTAGATTCCTTGAGTTGCTAAATTACATACCCTATATAAAAGAAGAAAAGGAAAAGGTGCAATGGCTCATCATTGGACTACCTAAGAACTATCAGAATAGGATTGAGTTTGATGAGACAAAGACCCTAGAAGACAGTATCTAAAAGGAAAGATATTGTTATGAATAGCTTGGGCATTGGACAGAACCTCACAAAGGATGGAAGTAGAAGGATAGTTCGGGATTCTAGAAAAAGGATTTTAAATCACCAAGATTTAAAAAATATAAAAAGAACTCAAGGATGAGCTTCGCAACCCAAAGTGTACACTAGCATAATTTCCCCTCCTAGGGTAGAAATAAACCTTCTGGATCTACCCCAAGAAATATTGATAACCCAAAGAGAGAACCCTTGAAATGTTGGGTTTGTGGTGAAGAACATCTACTAAGGGACTGCCCACACCGACAATAGAACATACGGAGAATTTCCAATGTTCAAGAAGCTACCACCATCAATGACATGGCTAGGAGCATGTTGCAAATTTATACAACCTTGGATAATAAACAAGCTGACCACCAAGCTTCAGTGGTGGAGATGGAAGGTATGATCACCAAACATCTAGTGTCTATTCTAGTTGACACTGGTTCAAATTTGAGTTATATAGCCCCTAAGGCTGTTGATAAGTGTAAATTACAACCACGTAAACATGCCAAGCCATGGTTGGTACATTTAGCCACTTGCACAAAAAGAAAGGTAGCGGAGGTCATACCAGCTTGCCAATTTACTATGGGTGAATTACCCACCCAAGCAACCCTTAACATATTACCCCTAGGATCATATGACCTGTTGAATGGTATTGATTGGCTAGCCACAAATAAAGCTAGATTGGACTATTACCATAAAACCTTAGAATGTGTAAGTGAAGAAGGAAAAATGATAACCCTTTAAGGGATCCAAAAAATTGTCTCAGTGAGATGAATATCAGCTCTTCAAATGAGAAAGTATTGCAGAAAGGGATGTCCACTATATGCGATACAGGTGTTGGAATCAGTTGAATATGACAAACCAAGCCTCGAAGACCACCCCACACTAAGAGAATATAGAGATTTGTTTTCGGAAGAGGTACCAGGTTTACCTCTGAGAAGGGACACTGACTTCTCAATAGAACTTCCACCAGGAGCAGTGCTCGTGTCTAGGACACCCTATAGGATGAGCACACTCGAGCTAGTTGAGCTTAAATTACAACTAAAATAAATGATGGATAAATCCTATATTCAGCCTAGTGTTTCCCCATGGGGAACACCAGTTCTATTTGTGAAGAATAAAGATGGTACCCTTCGACTGTGCATAGATTATAGACAACTCAATAAGGTAACCATAAAAAACAAGTACCCCTTACCCAGGATCGATGACCTGTTTGATCAATTGGGAGGTGCTTCCATCTTCTGAAATATTGACTTGAGATATGGATACCATCAAGTCTGAATCAAGGGTGAAGACATCCACAAAAATACCTTCAGGACAAGATATGGTCACTATGAGTTTGTGGTTGTACCATTTGGATTAACCAATGTGCCTGCCACTTTTATGTGCTTGATGAACAATGTGCTCAGCAAATTCCTAGACAAATTTTTACTAGTTTTTATTGACAATATATTAATTTACTCCAAGAATAGAGAGGAAGATGAGGAACATCTTAAACTTGTGCTTCAAGTGCTAAGAGAACATCATCTCTATGCCAAATTTAGCAAGTGTGACTTTTTCCAGAAGCAAATACACTACTTGGGCCATGTCATATCTAAAGAAGGAGTAGCAGTAGACCCTGCCAAGGTCAGGTCTATCATGGAATGGCCTACCCCAAAGGATGTTTCAGATATCAGATCCTTTATGGGATTAGCAGGATACTATAGGAGGTTTATAAAAGGATTCTCCAAGATTGGTTGTCCAATCACTGCCCTCCAGAAAAAGGGAGTTAAATTCCTTTTGACCCCAAAATGAAAGAAAGGTTTTAGTCCCTAAAACATCTACTGGCCCACACACCTATGTTGAAGATCGTCGATCCCGAAGCTAACTTCCTAGTGTGCAAAGATGCCTACAATGAAGGGCTTGGAGGAGTCCTTATGTAAGGAGGAAGTGTAGTCTGTTATGAATCCCAAAAATTTAATGAACACGAAGCCAACTATGTGACCCATGATTTAGAGCTGGTCGCCATAGTCCATGCCTTGAAAATGTGGAGGAATTACCTCATGATAGACCACTGTGGTTTGCGACATATGTTTGACCAACCAAAACTCAATGCTAGACAAGCTAGGTGGATGGACCTTCTTAGTGAGTTTGATTTGAAATCAAACGTATTAAGAGAAAGGAAAATAAGGTGGTTGATGCCCTTAGCAGAATTATGAAAACAATTCAACTGGTAGCGGTGAGCACCTGGGAGACCAATGTCTAGGAAAGAGTTAAGAATGCACAAGAAACAGACACATTCTTCCAGACCGTAACCTCTTACCTCGAGAAAGAACCCACAGGGATAAAGTATGAAGGCTACCAAATGATATATGGAGGTCTTATAACTAAAATAAACATATTTTATATTCCATATTGTGACGACTTGAAGAGGTTCATAATGGATTAACTACATAAAAGACCATATACTGGTCATCTAGGATACCAGAGGATGATCACGACCACCAAGAAAAATTCTATTGGCCTGGATTGAAGAAAGACATAGCCGAGTACTTAGCAAAATGCATAGAATTCCAATAGGTTAAAGCAGAACACCGACACCCAACATGATTATTACAACCTCTACCAATCCCATAATGGAAATGGGAAACCATTTCCATGGATTTCATCACCGGATTACCAACATTGACCAAACAGAATGACACCATCATGGTAGTGGTGGATAAACTAAGCAAGTCAGCTCATTTTATCCCCATCAAGTTGACTTGAAAGGCAATAGACATCACTAACATATTCATGAAGGAGATATTTAGACTACATGGTATGCCTAAAGAGATCGTGTCTAACAGAGACACGAAATTTACTTCCAACTTTTGGAAATCCTTGATGGTTGGTCTGGAGACGAAATTAATATTTAGCATAGCCTATCATCCTCAAACCGATCGACAAATGGAAAGAGTGAACCAAATATTAGAATACATGCTAAGGATGCATGTAATGCATCAACCCAAAAAGTGGGAAGATTACCTGCCACTTGTGGAATTCGCCTACAACAATGGCTACCAAGATTCCCTGAAGATGAGCCCTTTCAAAGTCCTCTATGGTAGACCATGCAGCACTCCAGTCAGTTGGAGTAATACTGTGAACATAGTTACTATTGGACCCGACATGTTGAAAGAAATGGAAGAACAAGTTACTTAGATAAAAAAAATYTAAAGGTCGCTCAGAACAGACAGAAAAGTTACCTCGACCGAAAGAGAACTCCAAGAGAATTGAAGACGGGAGACCACGTACATCTCAGAGTTAGGCCCAGGAAGAGTTCCCCGAGGATGGGAGCTTGTGCGGAGTTGGCACTTTAGTATTGTGGACCCTTTGATGTTCTAGATAGAGTGGGACCGGTAGCATATAGGTTAGCACTTCCTCCCATAGTAAAAGAACATAATGGTTTCCATGTTTCATTATTGAAGAAATATGTACGTGATTCTAATCATATAATTGAATGGTTTGTGATCCAGGTGGAATGAGAGGGAGAATACCTGCAAGAACCTCAATGCATACTGGATAGAAAGGAAACCCTACTCAGGAACCAAACCATTGCACAAGTCAAGGTGCAATGGAAACATTTTGACCCAGATGAGGCTACGTGGGAAATGGAAGATGCCATGAAACAGGCATATCCAATTTTGTTTACTTCTATACATACACATCATGTTGATAGATAGAACATCAAGGATGATGTTCCTTTAAGTTGGAGGGAATTGTAACACCCTGTTTCCCCCAGTCTATGTTGGATGTGGAGCCTGATTATCTTCTTGATTCAGAGGTCTTTTACATTCAACCATGTTTATACCCGATGAAGTATTCACACCCTAGAAGTATGTACACTCTTCCACGCGGGGGAGTGCAGAGGAGGGGTACCCCCTTTTCGGGGTCTAGTGGGGCTATCCCCCTGGTTTGGGGGTCTGGGGGAAAGTGGGGGTTCGGGGGAGAAGCCCCCGAAGGAAAAATTGCCTTGTAAATGTATATTGTAATTTCATTGTAAATCTATACCGTTCATTATAAGGTCACATATCTAACAGTAGAGATTATGTTAGGATTTTTCGCCCTAGAAGGAAACCCTCTTTTATGAGGGAAATGTACTACAGTTATGGTTGATGGCAAATATTGTATTCTGAGAGAGGAGACTATGAGAGAAAGAAGAGGAAGTTACAATGGGTTTGGTTGTAGGTTGTATCCCTTCGTTTGCTGGATAATAATAAAGGAAGGACCTGGCAATTTCTTGGGTGGACGTAGCCCACAATGGGTGAACCACGTAAATTTGTGTCTCTCTTGCATTGTGTATATTCTATGTTTTGTTTCTGCATTTCTTTTATTTTATTGCTCCATGGTCCTTTTTTTCTAACAGTCTGTAAAAATAACTATATTGGCCAAGAACTATGGAAAACTCAAAGATGTGAATTTTTAATTTGATGGACCTTGGTATAAAAGGTCGATGAATGTAAATTATATTATGAATATGAGTTGCATGACTGCTAGGAGGGGTTGTGCTAAAAGAGACCATGACGGTTAATGAGATGTGGTGGAAGGGACCTGAATGGTTGCGTTAAATTCCACCAAAACAATATTGTATTTGTTTTTACTTGCTCAAAGACCAAAGAAACTCTCTGACCCTTGAATGAATTACCCTCCAGGATGGTAGGTGGGGAGGCTCCTCAAGAGTTAATGAAGGGATAAGGGTGAACCACCCATCCGTATAAGCTCTCAGACCTAACCACAGACAGGTCAATTCGTGCCACATGCAATCTTATAGAAAAGGCAAGAAAGGAAGTGTGGGGAATGAGAGAAGAGGGAGCGCACGCGACAGGGATCGTGGACGAGAACTGGAGAAAACTATGGAAACATAGAGAGTTCTAAACATAGGAGAAGTAGAGTAACCTTCGTCCTTGACTTCCATTGAGCTGGAAATAGGAGACTGAATCTCAAAGCATCGTGGTCTAGCTCGGGGATGGCTAGTGGCAAATCCGTTTGGAGTCACTGAGCCTACGATTGGGTGGAAACAAGCACCCCTCTCAGCAGTTGCATCACGCCTGGTTTTTTTGATAAGTGTTATGTTCTGTATTTGGAATTGGATATCATGAACACATGCTCATGCTTATACGCTCATAAATGATTTTTGTATAGAACAATTTTCCTTGTGTTTTGATTAGAAATAATGGATGCATGCTTATACTCGTATGACCATAATTGGTTTATGTATCGAATGAATAAGTTCAGAATACAAGTTTGTTTCGTTGATATTTGTCCCATCTACTTGACTCACGCTATGCCCTAGTTTGATTTCCCGAAGGCACCTCCTCCCAGGAAGTTTCTTCGCATTCCAGAGTCGGAGTGAGTTCCTTGAAAGAATATCGTTATAGTAAACCCATGAGTTTACTTTACCCCTATCACAGAGTCATAGCTCAGCGAATTACAAAGTCTTTTCAGTCAGGTCACCAAGCCTAGGGATAATTACCCAAGAACCCTCAAAAGGTCCAAATGACCTTGGTCTGGAAACCTTGTAAAAGAAAGAGTATCTCTCTTAGGATTCGAAGTCGTGGGAGTTCGAAGCCTCGAGAGGTTGAATCTTGAGAATCAAGCTCATAAAGGATAGAGAGTCCCATTTATCAAAAGAGAATACCCCATCATTTGGTAGACGAATGGTAGGAATATTTTCGGAAATACCTCATATTTGTCAAGACTGATGGATCTAGAGGAGGAGTGTAGGCGTTAATCCCTCGACCACTTCAGCCTTCACAAGTAGAGATGATATCCAAGATTTCATAACCAAGGATATATTAGAGCTCTATGGACCGTCGGATGAGGGGAGGCTCACCACCGTTAATCTCATACATGAATTCCCGTATCGGGAATTCAAGGATCGGAGTTTCGAAAGGTAAGGAAACTCTCTACTTTGGATTTTCACGAGTCACAAAATCCTAGTATACAAAACCCCAAATGGGTTTAGCATGAATTGGTTTCAGCATTTTGGAACATGGGAAACCAAAGGGTAAGACCGCTCGTTTTTTGCCAATCGTGAAATCTCGTTATACAAAATCTTGAATCAATTTAGCATGAATATGTTTTGGCGTTTTGGCACCCGGGAAACCAAAGGGTAAGACCCCTCATTTTTGCAATTCATGAAATCCTAGTACCTGAAACCCTGACGTGCTCTGTGGATGATCCCTAGGTCACCAGACAGGGTCTTGTGGAAGGAAGGAGGAGTCCAAAAAGAATCTTGACTCTCCATCTGTAGGGGACACGTGGCGAAGATCTAAATCCAAAAGGGTTCTAGACATCAGAGGAATAGGAGTGAGGACCCCATCAGAAATCCCGAAAGGTAGAATGTAAAGATTTAATTCAGGCCATTGATCAATTTGACGATCTGGATAGTAGATCTAGAAGATATAGGGCTTTCGAGTTTCGGGGATTCAAAAGAGAAAGGAGGAACGCTGGCATTGCGACTTCTCAAATCACGAAACCCCAAAAGTATTTAGAGTAGTAGGACGAGGTCATAGGACCGTTCGTATGAAAAGTGACCCAAGGGAGGAGCTAAGGATCTGTTAGCCCCTTTTAGGTTTCAGCACTTCAAAAGACAGAGAACAGGGGAACGCTTGTATCGCGATTCCTGAAATCGCGAAAGACGGAAGTGCTTATTGGTAGGGCCTGTGGTCGTAGCTAATGATTAGATGGAGGAGGATAAGGGAAGGGATGGTTTGTGATAGGCTCCATAGAGTTCTATGGATTCTGTCACTCGAAGAAAAGACAAAAAGAAAAAGAAAATCTTAGCTGTCATAGTGGGTGTGTGACAGCATCCAACTAGCCTGAACATGATTTTACGAGTTATCTAAGACTATAAATATTTGAGCTAATAATTATAAGAGATTAATTAACAAAGGTAGATAAACATATATGAACCACAATTCTTTTCTCGAACAAATTGAGGAGAGATTCTAGCTCCTCACAACCATAGACGAGAGCATGCAAAACTGCTAACTCTTTTCACCCCCGAGCCAAATACTTTATTCCAGAGGAAAATAAAAAAATTCAAGAACCTTCTCTAAGTAATTTACAAAACTTTGTTATTTCTCATAACCACCAATCTCTAACTCTGAACAAGCACTCAACAACGCCTTGTTTGTTATTAAAACAAGATCACAGAGAAATAAAATAAAAAAAAATGCATAAATAAAACAAAGAATATACACAATACAAAAGAGACATAGATATATCTGGTTCAACGAGTGTGGGCTATGTCCACGAGAAAAATTGTCAAGTCCTTGATTTTTATTATCCAACAAATGAAGGGATAGAACCTACAACACAACCGATGTAATTTCCTCTTTCCCCTCAACCCCACAAAGAGGTCAATCCCCCCTGCAACCCCCCCATGTGGAGGGGTGTTAACTCTTCATGGGGTATAAAGATATCTGAAAACAAAGACCTATGAAATAGGAAGATAATGAGGCTCCACAACCAACATTGTTTACACCATACTTGTTTCTTCTCTCTTGTTTTACCAAGCAAAGAATAATAATAGACTCCCTAGGTATTTTATTTATTTTTCCAGCTAGCCTTTTCCCTAACTCTTGGGAGTCTTGGCTTAACTTATTTTTAGCTTGTTTCCTAACCTCCCACACTCTTGGGGGTAGGTTAACACTTTTCCTCATGGACAACGTTTACTTTTACCCTAGTGGTTTCTATCAGTTTTTCACTTTTCCCATGGAATAAAGAATTTCTCTTATCATACTTGGGTTATCTCATCAATTTATGTGAATAATTTTTAGATAAAATAAAATTAAAATTATATTTACATAACTATTCTTCACTATCAATTATCTATGATGATCAAAATGTTAATTAGAGTTTTTCCCAATGTCATAACTCAATATTAACAATTACCTAAAATTACTCAACTATTTAAATTCAAGGGATGTTACATCTCCCCCCCATTGAACTGCACACCGTCCTTGATGTTCCGATTAACTATCCAAACCTTACAACATAAATGGGTAGGATTTCCACATATCCTCTTCCATTTCCCAATTAACTTCCTCACGACTAAAGTGCCTCCACTACACTTTAACCTAGGTGATGTCTCTGTTCTAGAATAAAGTTTATTTCCATTTCAATATACATAGAGGTTCCACCTGAAACTCTACCTCTTGTTCCACATAGATCACATTCCAATTTACAACATGCGATATATCATCCACATATTTATTCAATAATGAAACATGAAAGAAATTATGTATTTTCATGTTGACTAGTAGTGCAAGATGGTAGGATATTGGTCCTACTATGGCTAACACTTCAAAAGGTACACAATATCGTGGTGATAACTTAGATATCTTTCCAAGTCTGAGTGAATTGTCTCTAGGTTTTATCTTTATGTAAGCATTGTCTCCAATATTAAGTTCTTTGAGTGTCCTTTTTGAATCTGCATAAAGTTTATGCAATATTTATATATTTATAAGTAGATTTAATTGGAATAAAGTGTGTTGCTTTTGTAATTTTATCAATAACAACCATCATTGAAACATTGTGCTTCTTCGTTATAGGTAATATGGTGATGAAATTCATACTAATCACCTCCCATTTGCACTAGGGAATGGGTATGGGTTGTAATAGTCTAGTTGGGTGTTGGTTCTTTGCTTTAACATGTTGGCACTCTATACAGATAACAATGTATTTATATCCTTTTGTCTTCATTTTTGGCCAAAAATATTATTTCTTTAACGTTGTTAGTGTCTTTCGAGACCAGAGATGGCTCAAATATGGTTTCTTGTGAACCTCTCATAATATTAGTTTTTTCTTGTTCTTTATTGTTTGGCACATAAACTCTATTTTGATACATAATTAAACATTCTCAAATGCAACTAAATTTTGAGTATTTGTTAGTTAGAGAATTGGTCAAACAGTTTTCTCAATTTTTTGTGTACTCATCTTTTTTCTTCTTCTATTTCAATTATTTGTTTTAAATTAGAGTGGATGTTGCTACTAAAAATTCCATTTAGTTTTATAGTAAGGGCATATGCCACCTTATTTTCCTTCCATTTAATGTGTTCTATAATAAAATCAAACTCGCTTAGGAAATCCAAGCTTGTCTAGAATTTAAGTGATTTTGATTAAAAAATTGTTTGAGCCTCACATTGTTTATTTTTAACAAATTCCTAACAGATAATGTTACCATATTTTTAAAGCATGTACAATAGTAGTAAACTCAAGATCTTTTGGATCATAGTTTTATTCATGATAATTTAGCATCCTTGAATAATATGAAATTACATTCCCTTCGTCCATTAGTACTCCCCCTAAAACTTCCTTTGATGCATGTATACACACTACAAAATCTTTGTGTGGATCTCCTACTTTTAAAATAGGTGGGGTTGTTAACAACTCGTTTAACTTTTCAAAATTTTCGCGAAATGCTTTCTGTCCATTCAAGCTTGGTTCCCTTAAAATTTTCAAACCAACTCCAGATGTTCTTCATGCTCCTCCTTTGTTTGTGAATTGATCAATATAAAAAATATATTGATGAATTCATATCTCAATATATTGATCCTTCATATCTCACAATTTGTTTTCCTAATGATGGGCCACACTAGTTTGGTATGAAACGTCGAGTATCAAAAAAACCTATGCGATAAATTGAAATGAACTTTCTGATCAAAAAAATGGTTGCAAAAGCCTTACAAAATAAATAAAAAATATAAGCATTATTTCAAATTTATCCAAGTATTTTCTTAGCACACTATTCATAAGGCACATAAATGTTGCAGGAACGTTTGTTAATCCAAAGGGTACCACTATTAATTCATAGTGTCCATACCTGGTTCTAAAAGAGGTTTTATGTATGTCTTCATCTTTTATGATGATTTGATGATATCATGACCTTAAATCTGTCCTGGAGAAGATGCTAGCCTCTCCAACCTGGTCAAATAGGTCATTAATACGACGTAAAGGGTACTTATTGTTTACTGTCATTTTGTTGAGTTCTCAATAATCAATTGATATTCCCAAGAAGGGAATCTAAAAAAAAAGTTGACCACGATATCCATAGCCTGACTTCTGTCAAAACTCTTCTCAGGGGTGAAAATTTGAACATGGGCGCATCATTGGTTTGGGTGACCAAGTAATGGGGATCCAAACCAAGATGATCCGAGAGTGGCCAAGAGGATTTGGTGATCTCAGAATGATATTCGGGAATGAGTTGGAGAAGAACAGTGAAACCATGGAAGAGGGCACACTCACTTCATCCCAACAAAGAAGAAATGAGCAAGGGCACAAAACCTAGTTGGTGCGCCCTCCCTTCTACCTCGGAAAACTAGGAGGAAATGATTTGCTCCGTGAAAGAGTGCCTAGATAATGGGATAAGATTGCTCTCAAAAGTGGAAGCATGGAAAATAGAGTCACCAGGAGGCAACCATGAAGGAAGGTGCACTAGTTATTTTCTAGAAAACCTAAAAGAGAAATTGTCATGAATGTAAAGTGCAAACTCAGAAAATAAAACAACCAAGACACATAGCTTAAAAAAAAACATAGGAATGCTTTATTTTAGTCTAATTTCACCTTATATACTGAGGGAAACATTTATTTTACATATATTTAATTCATCATCAAAAGGTGAATAAGTGGTGTGCCTAGGTGATTGACTTGTGCACCCTAGGTGGGTGTTCCCCTAGGTTGCCCCTTGGCCCAATTCCTCTCTGTTTAGATTTGGAAGCGTCCTGGATTCCATCAGAAGATGTGGAAACTTGTTCTGAAATATATCAGTTGTGATCCACTTTGCCTGAGATGGATTTTGGGCTTGGTGGGCTACCATATGTGAAGTGTAAGTTTGGTATCATGTAGAGTGACTCCAAGTGTCCAATATAGTGTCTTTGGCCAATGGGAGTTGGAAATCGGGAATGTTGTCCATTGGATGAGTGATGGTGACTAGTTATTCCAAGAGGAAAGGCTCAAACAACTTTAAGTGATTTACATTAATGACATTGTGGATTCCGAGTTGTGGTGGTAGGTCCAACCTATACGCATTTTCTCCAATCTTGTCGAGTATTGTATACGAACCATATCTGATTGGAAAAATATTGTGATGGTGGCCTCTAAAGAAGTTATTATCCAATTGTAACCGTACTTGATCCCCTAGTTGAAAGGACATGAAGATTCTTTGTTTGTCATGGCATTGGTTGTCATGATCTTGGGCTTCTTTGAGTGTTGTTGTTACTACACTATGGCGTTGCGCAATTTGTTGGAAAAATCATTGAGATGAAAGTTGTTCCTTTTATAACCCTATAATTCATAGGTTCATCTGTTGACTGGAAATTTTTCACTCTCGGTATACAAGTTGGCAAATAATATTTCATCTCTACAAATTATTTTCAAGGGAAATAATGCACAAAATCCGCATAATGCACTTATCCTCAGTTCTGGAGCAAATATGACTTTGCGCTCATAGAGTAAAGATAGTGCATAAATGAACGGTTTATAGATTGGTGCTAAGATCTATGTCCCACAAGCTTTTCCGGACCCCCCCGACCATTCTACCTTTAACAACAGGGGGGGGTCCGGAATCGGGTATAAAGAAAGCACGCATATGAACGACTGAGAGGTTGGTGCATAGATCTACGACTGTGATTGAATTCTGGACCCCCCTCGACCATTCTTCTTTTAACGATGGGGGGGGGGTCCAGAATGAGGTGATTTTTTTCGGCGGGCCCTATACCAACGTGTCATCCATCCATTGCTTCACGCCTCCTCTACTCCAGGCTACCTCCCTCATTCGCGTTGCACCTATCAGTTTCCTCACCCTTCATTCATTCACCGCTTCGCCAATCTCACTCGTCCATGAATAATAAGACATAGGACAAACACAAAGAACAATGGGTTATTTATATTAAAATAATAATAAATGTTAGTATAGTTAGAATAGATTAAAGTAGCTAAAAAATAACTAGTTAATAATTAATTAATTGATTAATAATTAAGTTAAAATATAAGTTAGTTTGATAAGTATGTTAGTTTTTTGGATTA
This sequence comes from Picea mariana, assembly GCA_032191745.1. Taxonomy (NCBI): domain Eukaryota; kingdom Viridiplantae; phylum Streptophyta; class Pinopsida; order Pinales; family Pinaceae; genus Picea; species Picea mariana. The sequence continues at coordinate 70,866 of JASDQU010012525.1, forward strand.
AATAAAACAATTAAAAAATACAAAACATATTAATTATAAAAATAAAATACATAAAAAATAAACAAAAAACAAACAAAATACGAAAACATAAAAAACATAAAATAAAACACATATAACAAAAACAAAATTAAAAAACACAAAATAAACGTAACACATAAATATAAAACAAATATTAAAAAAAATAAAAACATAAAAAATGAAACTAACCTAAGTCCTACCCACCCCCAAATCCATGTACATTATATCCCAAACCAAATTAAATCATACCCCAAACAAATCAAATCAACGGCCATAAAAAATTCCGGACCCCCCCTCACTATCCGGAGTTTAACGAGAGGGGGGGGTCCGAAATAGTTGTTTTATAATACCACCCCCCTGACAGGTCTCGCATTTCCATTCCATTGGTCC
>JASDQU010012525.1:76254-102672 GCA_032191745.1 Picea mariana
GGGGGGGGGGGGTCCGGAATAGTTGTTTTATAATACCACCCCCTTGACAAGTGTCACATTCCCATTCCATCAGACCCCCCTCCCCACCCTAAAACCACTTACCACCTTAGGGGGGGTCCAGAATACCACACTGCCCCTGAAAAAACCGGTTTTGCATCTTTTCGACCAATATTCTTCCGAGGCCATTTATGGACAAACAAAAATGAAAAAATAGAGACAAATTTTTCTTTGTAAATGGATGAAGAACAAAAACGTTTCTCATTGTTTTCATAGGTGCCACGAACAGGGAGAATCAAAGCTATCTTTCAGCCTCTTTTTCCAGATTTTTGGTTTTTCTGTTATAGTCCCAATCTTGCAGGACCTGTTATGGCCAGCTGGAGGGGAATTTAGTGAAACCGAAGGAGGTGTTTTTCCATAACACGCCCATATACAATAACATCCTTCCATCTTTTCCTAGGTTTCAGAATTGAAGAGAAAACCATGTTTGTTCGGACCCCTGTTTCGCAGAAAACCGTTCCATCTTTCATGGCGGACAATTCCAGAATTTGTGGGTGTTGTGGCTATTTTTGGCCGAGACAGTTAAAATAGACTTTTGAAACTGATGGGGAGGTGTATCCTATTTATTTAGAGGATTTTAATGCAAAAGGGTTCGACCTATGTGAGTTTTTCCCCTTTTGGCTGGACTGTGGGCCTTGCCACCCCAGGAGGTTTTTCTCTGTAATTTCAGAATGACTCAATAGTAATAGAGAAAATGATTTACACAATTCTTGTGTAGCAGTGTTGGTGGAATTCCTCTTCTGGGTTAAGTTTTTTCTTCCAGTTATCATGCCATTTGTTTTCAATTTCTGATTATCGAATAATAGTAATAGAGCAGAATTTATTGGTGAATACTTTGCATCCGATCCATTGGTAATCTTTATGTTTTCTTCTAAATCTCAGTTTATGAATTCTTAACTACTCATTTGCTCCGTTTTCCTCCCCCATTTCTTCCTCAATCGAGACCATTCAATCTTAAGACGATCCAACACCTATTACTATCTTGCCCTGTGAAGACATTTACCTCTAGATCTGACTTGATCATTATCTTATAAACATACCCCATACCCCAATGGTGATCTGAGAAACTCGTCAACCACATCCTCATCTAAATATTTCAAAAATCCCAACCTCATACTTTCATAGCTAGCCTAATATCTTTTCAAACAAAGTTATATCAGACAGAGAGATCCCTCTCTGAGTCTTGGAGGGCTAGATCCTAGACTCGAAGTGGTTTTGATGTTTCCTCTATGACTGCCTCTTCAGCCTTGGGCAAATTGCAGAGCGCTAACAGTTCCTGTTGTTGATGGAAGGTACCTTGAGGAGCCCAAGTGAATGGGAGCTTGCTTGGAGATGCTGGTTGGAAGCCCAAGCAGACATCAAAAGGTTAAAAGCCTGTAGGAGAATCTGTTGCCTTGTTGTAGCTATGTTGTAGAATGTATAAGTAATTGTCCCATTGTTTGTTGCACCCAAAGTGAGTTTGGAGAGAATGAACCAAGACTTTGTTGACGACCTCTTTTTGGCATATTTTTGAGGATGGAATGCACTAGAAAACTTGAGGTGGCACCCCAATAGTGCCCATATGGTCTTCCAAAATGTGATGAGGAAGTGAGAATATATGTCTGAGATTATAGTGCTTGGGAGGCCAAAATGGGGCCAGATATGTCGGAAGTAGATTTCTATTGTTTGCGTTGTTGTAGTAATCTTTGTGCATGGGATAAAAAGTGTCATTTTGTTGAAGCGACAAACCACTACCTAGATTGCATCATGTTTCTTTTGTGTTGTTGGAAGTCCACTTCGGAAGTCCATTGGGATTGACTCCCAATGACGAGAAGGAAGTGACAGTGGTTGATACAACCCATGCTTCCGGTTGGATGACTTGGATTGTGAGCATATTGCACAAGCTTTGATAATTTTTTCAACTTGAGGCTGGATGGAAGGCCAATGAACATGGTGTTGCATATGTTGGATGGTATTTTTGGTCTCGAAGTGACCCCCATAAGCTAAAGCATGTGCCTCCCTAATGAGAAAGAGGTGTTCGTCTGAGTGTGGATTACATAATTCAACTTATATAGCCACCCATCTTGAATAGTGTAGTCTAGGAAGGGGGTTTGATTGATCACTATGGGACTTTGCAAAGCTTCCCAAATATCTCTAAAGTCAGGATTAGTATCATATTGATCTTTCCATGTGTCATAAGTATCACAATTCACTTCTAGAATGGAAAGAAATGGAGTGGGAGGTTGACTTAGTAAATCATCCATCTTATTAGAAGTGCCTTTCTTATATCTGATGACTAAGTGAAATTGTTGAATGTAGGAGGCCCATTTAAGGTGCCTTTTTTCCTAAATCTTCAATTGAGAGTTGATGAAAATCAAAGGGTGGTGGTAGGTATGAAAAATGGTTTCTTTACCCAACAAATAATGCCTCCATTGTTTGAGCGCTTGAACGAGACTATAAAATACCTTGTCATAGGTACTATAATTTTTCTTTTCCTCAGACAGGGTTTCAAACTGGTAAGAAATGGGGTGTCCTCCCTATTTAAGTATGCCACCAATAGTATATTGTGAGGCATCAGACTCAATCGCAAAGGGTTGGGAGAGGTCTGGTAGATGTAAAACAAGGGATGAGCAGAGGGTGTCTTTGAGCTGAGAAAAGTGTCTAGTTTCTTTTTTAGTCTAGAAGAATGTAGAATAAGTATTTGAGAGATGATGAAAAGGTCATGAAAGATTTGAAAAAGAGGGAATGAACTTACGATAGAAATTGATGCCACCTAGAAATATTTTCAACTCCTTAGTTGAAGAAGGTAGAGGCCATTGCTTCAATGCTTAGATGTGGGATGGATTTCGTTGAATACCCTCTGAGCTAACCACAAATCCTAGGTAGGGGCCTTATGTCTAACCAAAATATGACTTTTTCACTCTGACCGACAACTTGTGTTCAATGTTCGACTTAAGATGAGAATGTCATCTAAGTAGATGACCACAAATTGACCCAAATGTTCCCTCAAGATGTCATTGATGAGCCTCATGAAAGTGGTTGGGGAATTGGTGAGGTCGAAAGGCATGAATTTCCACTCAAAAAGACCAAATTTAGTCTTGAACGTTGTTTTCCAAAGATCATCTGGGTTCATTTGGACTTTATGGTAGTCGACTGTCAAATCCAATTTAGTAAACCACTTAGCCCCTTGAAGGGTGTCAAGTAGTTCCTCAATCCAAGGAAGTGGGTAACAGTTTTTTATTGTGGCTTTGTTCAGGGCTCAGTAATCAGTGACAAGGCACATTTTTTATGTATCTCTTTTAGGGATGAAAAATGCAGCAGAAGCACAAGGAGAAGATGAAGGTTTGATGTGGCCAAAGTTGATGAGGTCAGTCAGTTGTCTTTCCATTTCCTTTGTTTCTGTTATGGCCAAATAGTAAGTACGGGCATTAGGTAAAGTAGATATAGGGATGATATTAATGGAATGGTCAATGTGTTGTGAGGGGAGAAGTCCCTATGGAGGTTGAAATACCTCTACAAAATTGTGGAGGAGGAGATTCATTGTTTCAGGAACAGGGTGCATGGTAACTTTTGGTGTTATTGGGTGCACCAACTAGAGAGAGACACATTGGTTTAAGTGTACATGCAGTATTTTTTCTTTGGTAGAAGGGGGTTTTAGTTTTGTTGCATTTAAGATATAAGTGTGTCCTTCTTTGGTAGTTTTGTACTAGTGGGATTTGGCTATATAGATAGCATTTCTTTGGGTTTGGTATGGGATATCGAGAAACAAATATGCACAATCGAAGGGGGAGACATCACAAAGGACAATATCTTTGAATTGGCCTATGGGGAAAGTGACCAGAGAACGCTTAGAAGCTAAGAGGCAAGGTCCATCCTTCTACACCTATCCAAGTTGACAAGGTTGTAGATGTGGAGTAGTAATAAGATTAAGGTGGTTGACAAGGTATTGAGACACCAAATGTTTCTTGCTTCCATTGTCCATAATTAGTAAAGCCAAGGTTCTTTTGATTTAGCAGTTATGGGTGAAGATGGGTTGGGTGGATGAGTTTGAATCTTCATGGGTCATTAGAATCAGTGAAAGATCTACTTCTGTGGGATTGTCCAGAGGAACATCTTTGATATATTCTACCTAGGAAGGTGCAATGAGCTGAGTGAGTAGGGTTTTGTTGGTTTTTATATTTTGGAGGATTCGATAATCTTATGAATTGTGTGAAGTAGTTTTATGGAATGAGGACCAGGGTGTGCTTGTATTTGTATTAGTTGTGGGGTTTTGAGCCCGAGGAGGTGCAAAACAGGATGATGGATGGGAGCCATATGGTTGAGAGGTAGGGGGGGTTGATGTAGGGGTAGGACTGAGGAATACGACCACTAGGAGTGACTTTCCTTTCTGTAGCTAAAGATCTCTAAAATGTTTTGTCTAAAGTTGGATTTTCAAACAGCTCTACTTCTCGACAGAATTGAATTAATAAACCAACCAAAAATTTTAATATGAGTACATCTTCCACATATGGAACATGAATTAAGAGGTACATATTGAAGAAGAAGTCTATGTATCCTTTAACTCCTTGTTAAGGGAGTTGTCAAAGTTGGTGCCACTTGATCCATAAGGATTGTAGATACCTGGGTGGGTAGAAGCGTCTTCTGAAAGATTTGGAAAGTTGAGCCCTGGTTTTGATGGGTTTGGAAGTAGAGGATTTTAGAGAAACAACCTAAAAGGAAAACACAACAATGTCACAATCAAAACCCTAAAACCACCCCACACCACCCCTACTTGATTCATCCCAAGACCCAAAATATTCCATTCCAAACTTGATTCAATATCCACTGTGAGTGGAGCTGACCCCCTTGCAAAATCATACCACACCTCTGCCTACCTCGCCTCTTACCCACCACTTTGTGCCTCCTCACCTTCCCTAAGAACCACCTTCTCCCCTTCACCCATATTCTCCCCCTCAGGACAAAAAACTAGAACAAATATCTAAAGAATTCTTAGAATTAGATACCCATGACTCCCCCATTAGAAAAGTGGGTAGAAAATCAAATCTTCACAAGAGGGAATCCTCAACCAGGAAGGAAATGGAACTCGGGAAGCAAACAACTCTAGATCAGCATGCTAGGAAAGAAACAAGACATACCAGGAATCAGAATGGACCCAAACCCCATAAAAGGGGAAACTCCAAGCCTTCTAAATGTTAAAATAAATCTCCTAGAACTATAGAGGACTAGGGATCCGACACAATATCTCATTGATACATGACCTAACTAAAGAAGAAAACCCTGATGTATTTTTGCTCGAGGAGACTAAAATGAAGGATACTAAAATCCTTCAGGAAAGCATCTACATCTGGAGATCATGAAAAGGCATGGCATTTAGCAAAAGAGGAGCCTCGGGGGGAATCTGCACCCTGTGGAATTCAAATATCATCTCTCTTAAAAACTAGCACTCTACAAAGCACTATATTAGAACTTCGCTTCTTCATATTCCTACAAGTAAGACTTTGAATGTCGTTAATGTGTATATGCCTATTATTTATGAACAAAAAATCGATTGGTTGTCCTCCCATCAAAATCTTCATGGGAGTCTAGATTCTAAGGACCTCATTATAGCTCAACACCTCAACACAACCCTCCATCCTAAAGAAAAAAAAGGCGGCAGTTGAGTATGGGACCCCACTTGTGAGCATCTCAAGGATATCATATCCTCCTTTCATTTAATTGACATAAAACCTTCTAACAAATGTTTCACTTGGTCAAACAAAAGCTTAGGACCTAGGCACATCACTGCTTTCGTGGATCATTTTCTCTTAAACAGTTCCTTCCTAGACAATTCTTTTTCCCGTTTCTCTCTCATTCTCCCCTCAATTGGCTCTGATCACCGACATATCACCTAACTCTATCCCCTCTAGAAAATTTTGGCCCCATCCCCTTCAGATTCAACCCCCTTTGGATCTTGGATAAATTTTTTTTTGATATTGTCACATATGCCTAGAGTTGTTGAATACAAGTCTCTCCAAACTACATCTAGGATAAGAAACTAAAAAGAGTCAAATCATCCCTCAAACACTGAGTGAAAAACACCAAAGAAAAAGACCAAGAAAAAAAAAACAACAAAATCAAGGAAATGGAAGAAAACGTATTGGAAATTGAAGAGGGACTTCCCAACCAATCTCTCCTTCTCAAAGAACAACACGACTTCATAGATTATCAAAAAATCCTACACTCGGAGGAGGAAACTTGGAGGCTTAAATCTCAGAGTCTTTGGTTCAAATCAGGAGACAAAAACACGAGATTCTTCAAGAGACAAAACAAAGTCAGAATCTGGAGGAAAAAGGTGAAGGAGATCACAAAATAATATGGAACCAAAACAACCGACTTCCGACAAATCCAAGAAGAGGACAAAAATCATTTTGAACAACTTCTAACTCAGGAAGGCATTGCAAATCTCAACATATAAGAAGATATGTGGTTAAACATACCGACTATTGTCAACCAAGAGAATAATGTCAAGATAAATCAAGAAGTTACAGAAAAAGAAATATATGAGCCCTTATTTCAACTTCATCCAGACAAATCTCTAGGACCAAATGGCTTCAACACACACTTTTATAAAAAATGTTGGCACATAATTAAAAAATATCTCTTGAGAATGATACAATATGTCCAAAAATATACAAAGTTGGGGGTTAAAACAAATTCCACTTTTCTAGCGCTCATACCAAAAGACTCCAACCCTTCCTCCTTCTCTAGATTCAGGCCCATATATTTATGCAATGTCTCCTACAAAATCATCACGAAAATCATAGCCAACTGAATTAAGCCTCTCCTTCATAAACTCACCTCCCCAAACCAAAGAGGTTTTATTGAAAAAAGGAAAATGATTGACAACATCATTTTGGTCCAAGAATCCATACACTCTAGCAGGTAATGAGGAGACCAAGGAATGATTACCAAAATCAACATGGCCAATGCTTTTGACAAGGTGAAAAATAATTTTATGTTTGCAATTTTTAGGAAATTTGGCTTTAGTCCAGAACTCATAGCTTGGGTCTCAGCCTGCATTTCCAAGCCTTGGATAGCCCCTCAAATCAACGGGTTTCCAACAAACTTCTTCAAAATTTCTAGAGAGATGAGGGAAGGCTATCCTATTTCCCCCCTCCTCTACATAATTATGGCAGAAACTCTTGGTAGGAAAATGGAAAAGGATCGAGCCTCCAAGGACATTCTAGGTATCAAAATAGCTCAAAGGACAAAGAGAATAAACCACTCCCAATTCCATGATGACACTCTCCTCTTTGGAGGCACCTCCATTGTCATATCTAAGAGATTAAAAAATGATCTGGACAATTTGACCCAAGCCTCGGGAGCCCTCACAAATAGTGCCAAATCTAATGTCTATGCCTGGAACACTCCCACAAGAATAACTCACCTAATAGAAAACATCTTTCTCTTTCCTCTCATTGAAAAATGGAAAACCTTCAGATACCTTGGTATCCCAATTTGTCTTAAATATCTTCCTAATTCACCTTGGAACCAAATCCTAGACAAAATAAAAAATAAGTTTGACCATTGGGGCGCTTTCTGGCTCAATCTGGCAGGTCAAACTGTGCTAATAAAATCATTGCTCTCCGCTCTCCCCATTTTTCAATTCTCTTATCTTCTTGCACCAAAAATCATTAAAGCCTCAATCTCCAATATCCTATGATGCTTTCTCTTGGAAGGAGGAAAAATTGACACAAAAAAATTCCACCTTCTAAACTGGGATATTTCACAAAATCCTCAGAAAAATGGAGCATGGGCATAAAAGAGCCTACCTTCTCTAACTTGGAAATGGGAGCAAAAATCTTATGGAATCTTATTTCAGGAATAAAATAATAGTGTAAAGAAAATCTATTGAAAAAATACCTAGCAGGGGACAGACTAAGGTGTTCAGATCAACAACACTCCTTTAGCAATGGCTCTCCAATAGGGAATCTTATTTCTACCTCCATTCCTCTCATTAAAAATCAACTCACCTAGATTCCTGGAAATGGTCGAAAGATCCTTATTGGAAAACAACATCATGGGAAAGAACCCACTCTAGAAGCACATACATATTCGACCTCTCATTAACTGGCTAGACTCACAAGGAAAAAATACATCTCAGACATCTCTTCCTGGAGTGTTGATTCAGGAAACTGGATAGGATGGAACCTTCAATTTCTCCCACGCAATCTTCAGGATGTAGCTTACTAGCTGCAAAATCTTTTAATAGGTTGCTCCTACATTTGCAATACACTAAAATACAAGAGGGAATGGGGCAATGGAATTTACTCTATTAAGCAAGGATATTCACAACTTCTCTCCCAAATGGATCTCCCCCCCAAAGATAAGTTCTAGAATTCCATCTGGAACAATGATAGTCCTGCAAAGGTAAACTCATTTTGTTGGTTAGTAGCACATGAAAAACTACTATCAGGGGGAAATTTTTTCAAAAGGAACATGCATGGGCCCTTCATATGTGAGATTTGTCGAAATGAGCTAGAAACCTCTCAACATATCTTTGTACTCTGCACTTTTGCAATCTCTATGTGGAAAACATCTCTTCAAAGCCTCCACAACAAAATCAGATGGTCGTCTCAACCAAGAGAGATTATCTGAAACTGGCTTTCCATATATCGGGGCTCCTCCAAGAACAAACTTTTCTTAAAAGACTTATTCACTACCTTACCCAAGTACATTTGCTGGAAAATTTGGCTCTCCCCCTAATCTGGGGGATCAAATTTTTCTCAAAATTCAAAGTGCTCGGAATCGCTTCAAATCAAATGAGAGCATAGGCCTCATCATCACAAACCCAACACAACTCATTTGGGTTCAAACGGGCATCGGATGAGAGAGATATCTCATTCTGTTCAAAATGACAAATAGGTAAAAAAAAATGTGCTCACTGTACAGTCCATACAGTCTTTACAGATGCCGACGTGGCAGACCATATGACATGTGGAAAATCCATACGACATGTGGCAAGGCCGTATAACATATGGCATATCTTGGTTGGTAGGATTGTGGACGAGTTGGCATATGACACGTGTCATTGGTGGTGAATGAAATGCTGACATGTGGCCCAATCAATGGATGCCACGTGTCACCCTGATGTTGGTTTAAAATTTATGCTGCTGGCCAGATTCGACCCTGCAACCTCCAAGCAAAGGAAAATATTTGGGAAGGATCGCCCAACCGGCGTGCCACCCACATGGTTCTTAACATTAAACCTTTTAAAAATTCTTTAAATTTGAATAGTTTTGAAATGGGCGTGGTCTGAGCCGGGGCTTAGCCCCGGACCCCGTTCATTTGTGTATACAATATAACCACTAGCGCATGCCTCCAACCCATTACCATATGGTTTTAAATGTGGCCCTTTTTATATATGTGCACGGTCATATGGTGGCTCATGTGCCCATGACCTTGGCGGTTAAGGGCTAGGCGCGTAATCGTCCTATAGTTCGCACAGTTTGTGCGGTTGCACCCGGTGCTGGGTTTTGACACATATATTCATGTGGGCACTAGGTTGAGGAGCAAGAGGTGCATTTTGGCGATCCAGAGACAACAAGTTTGAAGGGGAACTTCTAGGAATCCTATATTCTTCAATTTTTGGCCAAATGAGGTGCCGAAAAAGCCTAGCTAGGGGTCCTTGGACGTTTTGAAGCCATTGGAGCCATCTATCTGGCATTTTGAGCATTGTAAAGAACATATTTTAACACTTTGAGCAAATCATACAAAATATCCATTGGAAGATGGACCGGTAGATGTAGCCCAAGAGAGGGGTGAACTCCTTTATCATTTGTTATGTTATGTGTTTTTTGTTCACTGTTATTTGTTGTTGTTTATATGAATCTTAAATGTCTAATTTATATAAAAGTTGTGTTTGTAAAATTAATCCATTTGCATAAGAACACTTGAATTAAAACTTTCAAATATTTTCAAGAATACAAGTCTTCATCATTTTTAGATCAAGTTGGTATCAGAGAATAGGTTTTTGAAGACTTGATTATTTGCAAGTGTTTTGTTTTCTGATGCTCACAAGGTTGAAACTTACAAGAGAAGAAGGTCAACTTGTAGAGACAAGTTCGCATCCTTCAAAAAGAAAGATTATATCATCACCACAAGCTTCAAGGAGGCATTCACCAAGTATGGCTCATGAAGGGAGTCATGAACATATTCCTACAGAAGATGAAGATCTCAGAAAGGATTTCATGGACATGAGAGAAATGATGAAACTCTTGATGGAAGAAAGGAATACAAGGTTGCAAGGTGAAGGCTCCAACCCTTTAAAGAAAAAGGGAGATAGTGGTGATAAAACTCCAAATGGAAATGGAGGGAATGGTGCTTCTCCACCACCCTCACCTCCATCTTCTTCTTCTTCTTCTACCAGTTCAAGAACTCTTCCAAATTCTCCAAAAGAACATGGTAAAACTCCTTCACAAATTCCTTTGTGAAAGATTGATATTAAATTCGAATTGCCAATGTACAATGGAGAGGTAAATGCTGAGAAATTAGATAATTGGATTCGTCAGATTGAGGTGTATTGTAGGATACAAAAAATTCAAGATGATGAAACTAAGATTCAGCTTGCTTCTTTAAGAATGGATAGTGCAATTCTCATTTGGTGGGAAGCCAAGACTCAAGAGGACATGAAGAAACATGGTAAAATTTTAACCTCTTGGAATGATTTTATTGTTGCAATTAAAAAAAAAATTTACCCATTGGCATATATGCAAAAAGTTACTATGGATTGTCAAAATTTTATACAAGCTAAAGGACAAAATGTGAAAAGATTTACTCAAGAATTTAGGAGAAGAGATTTGGTTTTGGGAGTAGATTTTTCTTCTCAAGAAACTTTACTCAAATACATTGGAGCCTTACATAGTTATTTGAGGCATACAATACTCATGTTTAATCCTTCAAATCTAGATGAAGTTTGTGTTCAGGCCACTCATTTGGAAGAAAGAGGAAGGAATGAAACTCATGAGGGTAACAAGAAGCCTTTCAATCATGGAGACAAAGGAAAGAGGAAGTTCAAGGGCAATGGAAAAAAGAATGTTGTTGTTAAGAAAGAGGGAGAAAAATTTACATGCAAACATTGTTAAAAAGATGGTCATGATGAAGACCATTGTTGGAAACTTCATCCTAAAAGAAGACCCAAAAAGTTTGGCAACAAAGGGAAGTCAAAGACTGTTGCAACCATACAACATGATTTAGGTTCTGATTCGGGTGATGAAACAAATATTACAACCATGGGTTATCAAGGTAAAGGTTCTATTGCAAGTACTAGTTCTTCAAGTAATAGTAATCTCAATGTAACTCGACAAGAAAAAGAAAGAATATAACTTTTTCAAATAAGGGTTGTTTCAAAGCATACCAAGATAGATATTCTATTTGATACTGGATCTCAAGCAAACCTTATATCTGAGGACAATATTAATAAATTAAAATTGGAAACAATTCCACATCCTAAACCATACCCTCTTGGTTGGATATGTGATAATGCTAAATTACAGGTGACAAGAAGGTGTAAACTTAGCCTTGCTATCACTGCAAATTTTATAGACGAGGTAGAGCTTGATGTTATTCCTTTGGATATCTATGGTATTGTGTTGGGAAGCCCATATTTATATGATAGAAAAGCCATTTTTCATCGTCCTGAGAATAAGTATCACTTGTTTAAAAATGGAGTTGAGTACATTGTTAGAGCCCATACAAAGACGATGGATTTATCACTTGTAAATGTTGGACAAATGAAGAGATTAGTCAATGCTAGAAATAATTTTGTTCTCTTAATGATTAAACCCAAAGATGATATTGAAAACAAAATTTTCCAAGGTTGTGATGCAAAGTTGAAATCTGATCTATATGAGGTTGTTAATCAATATGATGAGATGTTTCAGGAACCAAAGGGATTACCTCCAAAAAGGGGTATCCAACATGAAATTCAATTGTAGCAAGATTGTCCTCTTCCAAACATTGGTATGTACAAGATGTTAGTCATGGAGAATGTTGAAATCAAAAAACAAATCCAAGAGTTGCTTGACAAAGGGGTCATCGTACCAAGAACATCGCCATGTGGATCTCCAATTGTGTTAGTGCGAAAGAAAGATGGTACATGGCGTATGTGTGTTGATTTCAGAGCTTTGAACAAGATTATGGTAAAGAATCGCTATCCTCTTCCTAGAATCGATGATTTTCTTGATCAATTGAAAGATGCTAAGTATTTTACTAAGTTGGATTTGAGAAGCAAATATCATCAGATCAGGATTGTCGAAAGAGACACATCGAAGACAACTTTCAAAACAAAGCAAGGTTTGTTTGAGTGGATGGTAATGCCTTTTGGACTTTGCAATGCACCTACTACTTTCATGAGAGTTATGAATGATGTCTTAAGGAATTTTCTTGATGATTGTGTTATTGTCTACTTGGATGAAATTTTGACTTTTAGAAAATCTCATGAAGAGCATGTTAAGCATTTGAACCAAGTTTTGGATGTTTTGAAAAACGAAAAGTTGTTTTTGAATATGTCCAAATGTGAGTTTGGAAAAACTTCAGTTATTTACTTGGGGCATATTGTTGCTGGAGGTGAATTGAAAATTGATCCCTCCAAGGTCAAAGTCATATTGGAATGGCCCAAGCCCAACAATGTGATGGAGGTAAGAAGTTTTTTGGGAGTAGCCCAATATTGGAGAAAGTTTATTGCTAACTTTTCTTCCATTGCAGCTCCATTACATGCAGTGACAAGTGTCAAGCAAGTTTTTCAATGGGGAGGCAAGAAACAAAAGGCTTTTGATACTTTGAAAGAGAAGATCAGTTCTGTGCCAGTTCTTGCACTTCGAAATTTGAGGCAACCTTTTGAAATACAAACTGATGCAAGCAATTACGCAATGGGAGTAGTCTTATTACAACATGGTAAGCCCATTTGTTTTCATTCTGAAATTTTTAATGGTGTCGTGATTAACTATCCTACTTATGATAAGGAGTTATATGCATTGGTGCAATGTGTGAAAAAATGGAAACATTATTTGTTGGGAAAAGAAACCATTGTGCACATAGATCATCAACCACTGCAATACTTACAATCACAAACAAAGCTACAACAAGCTAGGCACTTCAGATGGATGGGTTTTCTACAACAATTCCACTTGGTCATAAGGTATAAGAAGGACATTTATAACAAAGTTGTTGATATGCTGTCAAGGCCTATTATTAGTGCTTCAGTTATTCTTAAGCATAGTCCTATCATGCATGAGAGTTATGTTGAGAAATATGCTTTAGATGTTGATTTTAAAGAAGTATATGAGACTTTGTGTCATTCTAACTATGTTGAGGAATTGGATTACCATGTGAATGATAATCTTTTGTATCATCTTGGAAAGCTATGTATTCCACAAGGTGAGAGAATCAACATAATAAGAGAATCCCATTCTTCTCTTATTGCTGGTCACTTTGGTGTAGGCAAGACAGTGGCTAATTTGCAAAGGTACTACTATTGGCCTAAAATGAATGAAAGTGTTTCAAGATATGTTCGAGGATGTTTGTTCTGTGCCACAAGCAAACCTAGCAATCGAAAGTTGGGTTTGTATACTCCACTTCTGGTTCCTTCTCATCCTTGGGAAAGTATTTCTATGGACTTTGTAGGAGGTCTACCTACGTCTAAAAGAAATCATGATTATCTTTATGTTGTGGTTGATCGATTTAGCAAAATATGTATTTTGATGCCTTGTAAGAAGCAAGTTATAGCTGAGAAAACGACACAAATGTTCTTTCAAAATGTTTGGGTACATTTTGGATTTCCTAAATCCATTATTTCTGATCAAGATTCTCGATTTATTGGAAGTTTTTGGTCGAGTTTATGGGCACTCATGGACACAAAACTAAAAAAGAGCATAGCTTTTGATCCACAAACCGATGGTCAGACATAAGTTTTAAATAGAACAATGGTGCATCTTCTTCATGGTTATTGCAGAAAGCATCCTAAACATTGGGATGAGCATTTACACTACATTCAACATGTTTACAATCGAGCTAAGCACTCTTCAACTCAAACATCGTCATTTGAAGCATGTTTTGGCTATTTTCCCAAATCTCCTTTAGATTTTATCTTTGGGAAGGATATTGCTATTGATTGTCAATATGACATTGATAGGGCAGAAAAAGTTCATTGAACAAATTCAGTTGATACATCAAATGGTACAAGAACCATTGGAAAAGTGTCAAGCCAAGTATAAGACAAGACATGACAAGCATCGTGTTGATCACAGTTTCCAAGTTGGAGATTAAGTTTGGCTTTACATTAGTAAAGAGAGGCTTAAAGGAGAAGGTAAAAAACTGAAACCAATTTGATATGGTCCTTTCAAGATTCTTGACAAGATTGGTAATAATGCCTTCTATTTAGATTTGCCTCCTTATATGCAAATGTATGCAGTTGTTAATGTTAAGAATTTTAAACTATATGAGTCTCCTTTGATTGATGATCAAGGAGAACACATTCAAATTCCTTCTATAGATGATTTATCCCCAGAATATCTTACATAACTACATGAAGGCACAATCCTTGATAGGAGAATGAGAACTTCAAAACGAGGAAATGCGGAATATCTTCGAATTGGTCTTAAAGGCACAAATCCAAGAAAAGCCAAGTGGATTGAGGTTGGAAAGGTGAGGGAACTATAACCTCATCTTCAAATAGACTGAAAATAGTCTTTTGGAGGTCCAAAATCTTTCCAATGGGGAGGTTTGATCCAGGGGATCAAATTTTTCTCAAAATTCAAAGTGCTAGGAATTCCTTCAAATCAAATGGGAGCATAGGCCTCATCATCATGAATGCAACACAACTCGTTTACATCCAAACGGACGTAGTATGAGAGATATTATCACGTTTTGTTAAAAACAACAAATAGACAAAAAACAAATGTGTTGACTGTACAGTCCATATGGATGATGACGTGGTAGACTGTATGACACATGGTAAAGTTGTATGACACATGGGAGGGCCATATGACACGTGGAAGATGTTGGTTTGCAAGATTGTGGACGAGTTGGCATATGACACGTGTCATTGGTGGTGAATGAAATGCTGACACGTGGCCCAATCAATGGCCACCACGTGTCACCTTGGCGTTGGTTTAAAATTTATGTTGTCGGCCGAATTCAATCCTGCGACCTTCGGGAAGGGGAAAATATTTGGGAAGGGCCACCCAACTGACAACCCATCCATATGGTTCTTAACATTAAACCTTTTAAAAATTATTTAAATTTGAATACTTTTGAAATGGGCGCAGTCCAAGCCGGGGCTTAGGCCCGGCCCCCCGTCTAGGCCTTGGCAGTTTAGGGCTAGGCATGTAATCATCCTACAGTTTGTACCATTTGTATGGTTGCACCTGGTGTTGGGTTTTAACACATATATGCACATGGGGGCTAGGTTGAGGAGCAAGAGGTGCATTTTGGCGATCTACAGATAACAAGTTTGAAGGGGAACTTCCAAGAAGCCTATCTTCTTCAATCTTTGGCAAAACGAGGTTCCAAAAAATCCCAGTTAGGGGTTTTTCGATGTTCTGAAGCCATTTGAGGCATATATTTGAAATTTTGAGAATTGTAAAGAACATATTTTATCACTTTGAGAAAATAATACAGAAGATCCATTGGAAGCTGGACTAGGAGCTGTAGCCCAAAAGAGGGGTGAACTCCTTTATCATTTGTTGTGTTATGTGTTTTTTGTTAACTGTTATTTTCTACTGTTTATATGCATCTTAAATATGTAATTTCTATAAAATTTTTGTTTGCAAAATTGATCCATTTGCATAAGAACACTTGAATTAAAACTTGCAAATATTTTCAAGAATACAAGTCTTCATCATTTTTAGATCACCCCTATTAGCATATCCTTGTTTCACTATAAGTAAATTCACACCTTAGGCTTTACCTTGCCAAACTTATTCATAGCTGTACCATTTCACTATAAGGAAATTCACACCTTAGGCTTCACCTTGCCATTGTAACAAGGTGTGTACCTAGCTATTACATGCATTTATATGTAACTAAGTGTAGTGTTTGTTGAATATGATGACTAATTTATATTATTGTAATATGTAGTTGCTGGTAAAGAGTTATAATAATGTCAAATTTTCATTAGAGTGTTTGTATCTTAATAATGTCAAAATTTGATTAGAGTGTTTACAAGCATAAACTACGGTTAGTGAGTGTTCCATTGTTCCGTGCATAAATTAAGGTTAGTTAGAAAGGTTGGTGAGAATCACAGTATAAATTAAGGTTACTTAGAAAGTTTAGTGATAATCCCAATATAAATCAAGGCTAGTTAGAAGGGTTAGTCACAATCCCACAATAAATTATGGTTAGTTAGAAAGGTTTGTGGAAGTATGTAATTATTATTTTTATTACTGTTGGAGAAAAATTTGACTTTCCAAGTGTCATATTTTCATGGACATATATTTTAATAAATTAAATACTGGAAAATAGATGGAAGTACTAGGTTAAAAGTAGCTGACTATAACTCTATGAGTGGGGAACTGTTTAAGTTAACTCATAAAAAGGGGGAATTAAAAAGTCATATATATATATATATATATATATATATATATATGTATTACTGAGAATGATTATTTAAGGAGTTAGATAGGCCACTGATGTATGACAATGGGGCCTTGAATTTTTTCTTTCCAATAAAAAATATTCATAGAGATGGAGTTATATATGCCCAAATAACCTCTATTAACATTTTTTGAAAATAAATAATCAACCGAATATAGTGTCTATAGCAGATCTCGTTAAGAAATAAAAGTGAGTGCAAATATTTCATTTGATCTATGAAAGAGACTAGTTAATGGAACTTGAGTACCTTTTAGATATATGAAAGTATCCTTTCTCGAAATTGAAACCATTCTACTTTAGCTTGCAAATGTAAACCAAAAGTATTACTATCTCTTCAAATTATCTTAAGGAAAAATAAAAAGAAAAGAGAAAGAGCACAAACTTATCTCGGTCCTAGATCTAGTTCCGGTCATTTTTTCCCTTGCGAGGTAAGTTTAGTCTATGGCCTAAGAGGAGAAGGAGCCTCACAAAAATATGATGGGTTCCCTCGAAAGAAAAAAAAAAAGGGACCCATCATTAAACTTGAATACATGTAAAATAATTTCAAAACTATGATGTAAAACTAGATACAAATAGAAGAGGTCCTTTCCTTTTATTTCACTTATTAATCAATCTGATGTGGCTGACCACCTAGAGGGATATTAAACTCCCCTTCACATGCATCATGATGAGAGGTCGCATACCATATCACCCCTCCTTCATGCATATTAGTTGTCTCATCCTCCGAAAATGTTGCCCCTATTCGATGTCTTGTCCTCACATTTTAAATATCATCTCTTGTTCTCCCATGGCTGCATGCCCCTCCTGGATGGATTTTTTACCCTCCAACAGTCCACATGCCTCAAAAGACTAAAAATACTAATGGAACTTGATTTGAAACCTACCCCTCATGACACCTTTCTCTCAGCCTCCCGTGACCTCTCCAGTCATTCATCCCTTGCTGCATTCTCAAGTTGACTCTCTTCTCTCCACATGAGGTATATCTTTGTTTACTGCTTCAAAAGATGGCTCTCCTCCCTTGAAGCACTCAGCAAGAATCATTCATCTCCCATCCCACCCCGTAGGCAAGCTACCCCCAACCTGGGGAGAAGTGGTCACAGAGGGAGATCCTCCACAACTCCTCCGCCGCCTCTCCTAGCCAGCCATGATGGATATGATAATTCAATTATAAACTTGTTTTGGCAGATTCTAAATGACTGGGAAGAATAGGTATTGGGCTCCCTGCTAGCATCCTGTCTCACCTACATGCACCAAAACTGTTATGGGGTGGTAGAAAACCTCCTCTCCCTCACCCTCCTTAGCCTTCCAGGAGTCCTTCTTCATAGCCCCCTTAGCTCACCTCACTCACCCCATTTCCCCACCATTCATCCTCCTCTATCTACTCATCCCTCTCCCATCACTTGTACAACTCCTTATGTATCCCACCCTAGCACCTCGATGCCTTAGAAGACTCCAACAAACTTAAAAACAACACTAAATCCATATCGACACAACTCATTGTGGGATCCCTTCATCAAAATCATAGGTATCCTGGTCAATGAGCCAAGCTTGGATAGATCTAGCTCCACGAGTGAAAACAATGAAAATTTATGTGGCTTCCTAGTGGTGGAATAAATTCATCCGGATGGCCCTCCCAATGTAACTGACAATAAATCTTGATGCTCAGGACCCTCTCTCTTTTTTTCAATCTTTACATTTTGAATTTGCAATCATTTTTCTAGTTTTATGTCAGTGAGGAAACAAACAATCTTATCTAAGCTTCTATAATCCAGGTTTCCCTTTTAGGGAAGGAATAATACTCAAGTCTCGTCTCATCCTGGTTTCCCATTAAGTGCAGGATCAATTTTTTATCCATTCCAAGGGACAATCGATGTTTTTTTTATTGTATTTTGACTGTATTTTTAATAGATTAACACAAGAACTTACAAAAAAATAAATTATTGAAACCTATTGGAAATATTTTTTTCATTGATATCAAAGATAGGGGTAGGCTACAAATGTCCAAGATACATATTGAAATATGGATATTCTTCGAGATATTATTTTTGGATTTTTGATTCTGAATTTGGATACCATATCTTTGAATTCAAATTTGCTCTAAATTCCTACCTCAAATGGGAGTATAGTTTATATTGTTGGAAATTGTATTCTGAGGCCTTTCCAATGTTATATGGAACCCTCTGTAACTCCTTTGGAATGATGATATATTAATTTTAATGCTAGAAATCCCAACCAAAACGTTTAGGATGGACTAGCTAGTCTTTAGACGTGGACCTAGTCTAACACAGCAAAACAGATGGATTGTTGGTGGAGATTTCAATATCATTCGCAGCCTAGAGGAAAATAAAGGAGGAAAAAGATGACTGGATCGAGACTCCAGTGACTTCAACAGCCTCATAGATAACCTTCACCTTATCGATCTGGAAACCATCAATGACATCCACTCTTGGACAAATAGAAGAACCAGAATACACCAAATTGCTTGCAAACTAGATCAATTCCTCATCTCTGACTCCCTTATGATGGAAGAAATGGCTCTAGAAGATACCATCTTGAACTTCTCTCGCTTGGATCACTGGCCTATTCAGCTATGGTTGGATGTGCCAGCCACACCTGGAAAGAAACCCTTTAGGTTTGAACAGTTCTGGCTCGACCACCCCGATTTCCAAGCAAAAATCCAGGATTAGTGGAGGGAGGCAGAGGTCTCTCGTGGCTCCAAAATGTACAGATTTCAGAAAAAGTTAAAGAACCTCAAACAAGTTCTCAAACTTTGGAATAAGCAGACCTTTGGCAATATCTTTGATTCACAAAAGTAGGTTTCAGAAAAAATGGGCGAGAATCAAAATCAGATTAGGATGCAGGGGCTAACGAATGAGCTAAAAGCCCAGGAAGTAAAATTAAATCAACAGCTAGAGGCGAAGAAAAGACAATAAGATATTTTATGGAAAGAAAAATCGCGCATCCAATGGTTCAAGGAAGGGGAATGCAATACCAAATTCTTTCATAGAACTGTCATCCACAGAAGGCACTCTAATAAGATCATGCGTCTTATCTCTGTATACAAGGAGACCATTCATTCCCACGAAGACATGGAAACAACCTTGATTGACTACTACCAATATCTCCTCACGAAACCACTCCCGGTTAGACATGAGTTCATTACTAAGGTTACACAGCATGTGCCCTCCCTCGTTACCCAGGAGAAAAAATCAGCCCTTCTCGGGCCCATTACAATTGAAAAAGTGGACCAAGCGCTTCAGGACAACCCCAAATGCAAGGCTCCTGGACCTGATGGCTTCACCAACTATTTTTTCCACCATTGTTGTCTGATGATCAGGGTAGAGGTTTGGGAAATTCTTGAAGACTCTAGAGCCACCGGGCAAGTCCTGCAGGCTCTTAATGTGACTTTCCTCACCCTAGTACCCAAAGAAGGGCAAGAACACCACCCCAAGAAGTTCAGACCTATAGCTCTCTGCAATTTCATCTACAAACTCCTAACAAAAGTGATTGCCAGGAGACTCAGGCCTATCTTACTGACAATCATATCCCCGGAGCAATCAGGCTATGCTGAAGGCAGACAAATCTTGGACAGCGTCATCCTAGCCCATGAAGTAATCCACTCTCTAAAGAAGACCAAAACACGAGGTATGCTCCTCAAATTAGACCTCTCCAAAGCCTTTGACAAGATAAGCTTGGAATATATGCGAGCAATGCTCCTAGCTTTTGGTTTTGATCAGCGTTGGGTGACTTGGATTTTGAATCTAACTACCTCGGATTTCTTCTCCATTCTTATCAATGGGGTTCCCTCTCGAACCTTCTCCCCCTCAAGAGGAATTAGATAGGGAGATCCTCTTTCCCCTTTCCTCTTCATCATTATGGCCGAAGGTATTAGTCGTGCCATCCATGCCACAGTTGAAAGCAACCTATTGACAGGCCTCCACTTGCATGGTATTTTCCCTCCTATCTTGTACAGTCGATTTGTGGATGACACGCTTATGATAGGCACCCCAACTGTCCACAAAGCCAACTCTCTTCTAGTGATCCTACAGACCTTCTCGGATGCCTGAGGTCTGGACTACAACAAGGATAAGTCCCAAATCTTTTTCTTCAATATGTCAACTCCAATTCAGCGCCATATCTCTGATATCCTAGGTTTCAATAGAAGCTCCCTTCCATCCAAATACCTTGGCATTCCCCTTATTGACAATGCCATCTGGAACTCCTCTTGGGAACATCTTTTATCCTCCTTTACCAATAGGCTCTCTTCCTAGACCTACATAATCTTAAGCCTTCCTATTCATCTTATTCTTCTCTGAGTTGTTCTTCAGGCCCTTCCTGTGTACACCTTCTCTACGATGGTTTCCCCAAAGTTCCTTCTCACAACCATTAAAAGCTTACAAAGAAACTTCATCTGGAAAGGCCTCAACTCAGGGAAGAAAATAGCACTCGTCAGCTGGGACAAACTCTACCGACCCAAAGACCAAGGCAGCTTGGGATTACGGGACCCCCTCATGATGAACAAAGTTCTATGCACCAAAATTTGGTGGCGATGGCTAAAAAACCCCAAGGACCTCTGGGCCAAATTTTGGAGGAAGAAATACCCACCAAATGTGGCAGAAAAGAACCTAATTCAATGGAATGGGGAAAACCCAGGCTCCTTAATCTGGACAATGACCAAGCAGAACAGACAGCTGGTGACTCGGCATGCCTTCTGGGAAATCAGAAATGGGGAAACAACTCTTTTCTGGAAAGATTCCTGGAAACAATGGCTAGTTTTGGACAACGAGGATTGGGGAGGGACCTATACACCCAAGCTACACTTGCGAGCCTGACAAGAGTTGCTGACTACTAGCAGGACAATCCCCTA
This sequence comes from Picea mariana, assembly GCA_032191745.1. Classification (NCBI taxonomy): domain Eukaryota; kingdom Viridiplantae; phylum Streptophyta; class Pinopsida; order Pinales; family Pinaceae; genus Picea; species Picea mariana. Next base: position 97,790 of record JASDQU010012525.1, read on the forward strand.
GAAGACACCTGGCAATGTTGGCACCTGGATAGGCAATACATTAATCCGGCAGCACATGTGGACCTAGTACCCTAGCAAGAGGAACTGGCCAAATGGAAAATTCCCAAAATTGCAGGAAAGGATATCCTTCGTTGGGGGTACTGGCCACAGGGCACCTATAGTACATAGGAAGCCTATCAGATCAAAACTCAAGTAGACCCCCTCCCTACAAGGAAAGTTTGGTACAAAATCTGGAATCTCAAACACTGGCCAAAAATCACCCTCTTTCTCTGGCTTGTCTCCCACTCAAGCATTCTAACCTGGGATAACCTCTTGAAAATGGGTTTTGTTGTGCCCTCTATTTGCATTCTTTGCAGAGAGGCAGACGAAACTATGAATCATCTCCTCAACTCTTGCCCTTACACTACTCAAATTTGGGATCAAGTGGCACTTATCATGCGCACATCAGATCGCCATAGAGATAGTATCATCAACACCATTATGGAGTGGAGGGACCAGTCTTTCCATTCTCCCCTCCTCAATCGTATTTGGCAATTACTTCCAGGCTTCATCCTTTGGCAAACTTGGAAGGAAAGGAATAGAAGGATTTTCAGAAATGTCTCCCTCCCATGGCAACACTACTGGAATCAATGCCGCTGTAATATCATGGAAACTCTCAACCTTCAAGAGTGGACCGATGAAGACTTTCTTAACACTCCCTCTGAAATCCCGATCCTTCAGCATTGGAAGCCTCTTCCATCTCATCATTCTCTCCCAACCTCTTCTCTTTCCCCCCCTCTCAGCAGCCCCTCCTTTTGGTCTCATGCCCCAGCTGATTTCATCAAGCTCAATTTTGACGGAGCCTTTAAAGGCAATCTAGGCACAGTGGGCTATGGAGTAGTCTTCCGCAACCATCATGGGCACATCATTCTCATAAGCGTAGGCTTCCTTGGTCATTCCATGAACAATGCAACAAAACTCTGGGGACTCATCAGGGGATTGCAATTAGCCATTGAAAACAATTTCACCAAGCTAATAGTCGAAGGGGACTCTCAAATCATCATCAATTTGCTCCACAGAATTTTACATGGAGTGAACCCGGACATAATTTCACCTACTTGGAGACTCTCACACGGGCTACAGATTATCACAGACTTAGTGCAACCAAATCAAGTTTTCATACCTATTCATATCAGGATGAAGGTGAATCAAGTTGTGGATGAACTATCTAATATGGGGACCAACTCGAGTGGACCAGAACTCCACTACAACTCGGCCCTGGAACCTGATCACCCTATTCTCTAGCATTGTATCTGCAAAGCTGGAATAGTGGACACACCCCCGGATGGGGTGCTAGTGCGGAACACCTAGCACGAGGAGTAGGAGAGGATTGGACAACGAGGCACAGAGCCATGTGACGAGCTCGTGCCATCGCCCGCCACCCCGATCCTACATTAAATCACCATTACTACGTCGTAGCTACTAATTATGCAGCCTCCCTCTCCTTTCACAATTCATTTCATGGCCTAGTTGTTTGTTTATGGGTCCTGTCTCTGCTCGTGCTCTGAATGGCTTTACCCTCTGCTGCCATGGCATGATTTAACCCAAAATTTCATGCCAATTGTAGCCCCTGTTCGACTCTAGGCACTCTACCTCTTCCTGTTGCACCTGGTTTCCTTTAGCTATTACGAGATGAACCTCATGTCGCCAAAGGGGGCGGCCGCGAAGAGGCTCTCTATGGAAACCTCGCCAGCCTTCTGTCTTGCCCCCTGATTCGCCTTCCACTTGCTCCTCTCCATCCCTCCAGCCTGAGCCAATTCTTCCTGCCTCCCCCGCTTTGCCCGTTTCGCAGTTTGATAGATTAGATATCATCCCCAAGATGCAATGTTCCTTATCGCGTCACCTTCCTGTCCCCCCGACGGTCGAGCCTCCCCTTGCACCAGTTCTTGACTCTTCAAGGTAGACTGTGGGAGAGCCACCTCCTTGCAAGCCTTGGAACATCGAGAACCAATCCTCTGACTCTTTCTTTGTCATGCAGCTGAGAGAAAGCCTCGCTATTCTCTTCGGTTTGGTCTTCGAACTCCGCCAGGGGGTGGAGTACTTTCAATTCCGTCTACAAGCCATGGATGGAAAGGTTGCGGTCCCTCTTCAACTCCTTTCCTCCCTTCAAGTGGTTTTCCCCTCGGACCCGGTAGATACGAATTCCACAAAGGATCCTTGTGTAGCAACCAGTGAAAGAAATTCCTACACACAACGATCTGCAGGGAATGGGATGGAGCACGCCAAGCACGAGGACATGGCCGTGGAGGTGGACACAGCACGGTGCGTGCTGCAGGATACCACACCATATGTCGATGAGACTGAGAGAAGTGTGGAAGATGGAATGCAGTGGGCAGATCAAGTGACATACATTGAGGAGGAACCTTGGTCCGAAGACGTCCACGCCACTTGGCCAGGTTATTTGCCAAAGGTCTAAGCCCATAGGGGCACCTCAAGTTTCAATAGTTTCTCTACTTTTAGTTGTTTTCCAGTCAGTTTTAGACTGTTTCCTTAGACTATTACACTACCTATGCTTGACTCCCATGATGGATGGACTAGTTTCCCCTCTGTTGGGGAAGTCTAGTAACTAAACTACGACTATTTTTTGTATTTTGTACCTCTATTTGGTCTTGGAAGGCCTTTTATATATAATACTTCTAACTTACAAAAAAAAAAAAAAGAATCTTATGTTGATTCACCCCCTCCCCCTCACTCTGAGTATAAGCATAAGTTCAACAAAAACTTGTATGGAAAAAGAATTGGTTGAAACTATGTAAAGAGAAGAATGAATAATGAAGTCATCTAAGGTGATTATAAAGAAATCTCTTTTCAATAAGAAGGAGGTCTAAATTTCTCGCTAGAAGGTTTATTTTTTTGAGTTTATGTTTGTATATTTATATCGGACTAAAAGGAAATATTAGTCAGTGTGAAGAGTTCTTGTGATAAGGAAATCTTATGTTTATATTCTTATCAAGTTAAGAAGAGGGGTTTTGTTTGGTGTGAAGAGTTCTTGTGATAAGGAAATCTTTCCAGAGGTCAGAATAGTTGTAATTAGACTGTGTATTTTGATCAATTAGATTATAATTTTTAAAACATTTTATAGTAAGAAAAATGAGAACTAGAACCTATTCATTTCTATCATGTTTTAGGAAATGATCAAAGAATTAATTGTTGTAAATCTTTTTATAGTAGCTTTGTATTTATACCTATGACATAACATTGGTTTTAAACCAAATTTTATCGCGAAATTGTTGATGTGGATTTGAATGTTTCATAATACACTCTCGTAAGTGCTAGATTTAAAGTTTTCATCTAATAATATTGAAATTCACTTCTTGTTTTCTACAATCTCTTAATAAAACTAATAAGTATACAGTACATTATGTATTCATTCACACAAATTTTTATTTAAATGGATTAAGATATTATATTTGAGCTTAACAATTACCTTCATTAGTAAATTGTTTCCTATATTTGGAAATCATTCTTCCTTCTATTTCTGAAGTGTTTCTAAATTCGCTCCTAGCTGTTTAGGATGTATTAGTTATATGATTTCATTATGCATAATTAAATAGAACTTCAATTAGAATTTAGGAAAGTTTTAATGAAAGTGTAATTTAGGGGGAAACGTGTTTGGTGGCAACAAGGCCCACATACCGGAGGACATCACCATACCAAATGACTATAAGATTAATGGGGGAATTGATCGGTTGATGATCCCCTATTGTAGGAAGACATTTTTTCTCATGTCAACACTACCATAGAGAGCTTAGCACTAGAATCTTAGGCAAATTTGGGAGATTTTTTTTTTTGTAGAGGAAGTCAAGAACAACTAGACTAGAGTGTGAACTCTAGTATATTTGATTGAAAGAACCACTTCTAGGAAAGGACAAATGGTATTCAAATATGAAGGTGGAGGAAAACTTTTCTAAGCTCCTTTAGTAAAATATTTTATGGATGAAAATATTCCCTTGGTGGGGAGATATGATGCAAAATGTATCATTATCTAATTTGTCATCTATTTTTGTACTCTCTTGCTAGAAAATTGGAACTATTGGCTTATAGGGCCCATTTAGAGGCAAGACCTCCTTTGTATACTTGGGGTCAAGAACCTTTTGGACCCCATTTGAGGATCTTGAAACTACCACCTTTGGGGTCATTTTTTTGTCTATATATCTCCCAACCTCTTCATTCTCTAACACACCTCAAGATTTATCCAATGATATGAATATCACTTGAGTTTATGTTTGTATGGGAATTTAATTCCCCACCCAAGTTGACCTATCCTATAGATGACAACGATATTGACTAGATGCCACATTAGTTCACATGAATAATACATGTGGAGGTAGTGGCATGTGGACGTTCAAGAATATTCTACATSGTYCAAAATCCTAACCTTACACCTAGATGGATRTCAAAYTATGTTAASGAYTRKCTCCCCACAAAATGAAGGTGYTGYATTCTTATTGTGWTTGGTATTGTTCCASAGGAGAGTAGAGCATTAAGAGTGGGATATTGARGTAGAACATACGAAGTGGAAGATCATGTAGCAACCATTATGAGAACAATCTCAATGGGAACTGTGTAGTGTCCATGCGAACTCCATAATGAGTGCCCCTTTCTTTGTATTTGCATATTTCTTTTTTAAACTACTAATCTTAAATTTGAAATCAATAGTAAAAAATTACATAGTAAAATATTGTACAATATTATAATATTTGTTGTGACAAATTGTTATAATGGAATATCCATAATATTTTACATATATAAAATATTTTCCTCATAGTCATTAACAATGTTTTCTAATACTAACATGTACTCCTCAATGTTATTAGACTTTAACTGTTACTTTATACCATTAA